>PVLD010028233.1:0-19676 GCA_004027595.1 Dinomys branickii
TTTGTTCCTTTTGAAAATAGACAAAGGCCTCTTCCTGTTTTGCACTTAGCAAGTGAACTAATAGAGCGTGAGACCATGGGGAGAGTGAGCCTGCTCTCTCTCTATAACTCTAGTCTGCCAGAGTTATTTAACCCTTTAGTCAGCTCATCGTTCTTCTTGCTTTATAAGCACAACCAGGGGGCCTTCTGCCTATATCACAGACGACCAGGAGATATATGGGAAAAATTCTCAGTGTTGCTAATCATTAGAGGACTTTTAGGCTAAAATCTGAATATTCGTGCTCTCCCTGCTAAAGGGAAAGTATAGAAAAAAATCAAAGTTCTATTTGCCTGTTGTTGACATTGCATCCACTGCCCAGCAGTATATAACTCATTCCTTAGGTATATTATTTACGGTTATGAACATTATATTCTTAACAGATAATTTAATTGAAACTTATCCAAAAATTTAAAATGTATCATTTGATAAACCTGCAATTCTATAACTATTATTCAGATAATTATTCAGATAATTCTGGTGAATCAAAAGCCTGACTAATGTTAATCAATTATAGTTTAAAGCTAAGAAGCTAAAGCCTGCTTGGGAGTTACATCTTTTATTTTATTTCTTTTACATAAGCTATTACTTTGGATAGTTGAGACCTAAATATACCCTTTAGAGGCATGTAATAGAAGCATTTTTGTTTTATTATTTTAATGAACTAAAAATAACAACACAAAAATAATGGCATCGTGCATGTGGATGGCTGGATGAGAAGCCTGAAAAGGGTAATGGTAATGCGAGAAACTTCTGAGCGACAGCAAGACTTTGTTCGGAGTAGGCGTCTCTCGGACCAGAGAATCTGGTCTCGGACCAGAGAGGCTTAGCTGTCTGGGTGGCTACTGCAGAGATGATTGTGCTGAAGATCCCGACTGTTCACCCTTTCAGTAAAGGCCCACAGTACGTGGTGAAAGCACTGATGCCAAATTAGATTTATTTGTTAAGAATCAAAATTTTATAGACCAAATAGGAAAACGAACAGGAAGAAAGAATTCATCCGCAACTGGAAATTGGAAAATGACAGCAGAAAACTGGCTCCACCAATTTGCAGGTCATAGGAAACATCCCCTTAGGGGTCCCCTGCAGAGTGAATCTGTGATAAGGAAAACAAATGCCCAAATTCAGGGAAGAATGATGACCAAGGGGAGGGGGGCGAGAGGAATTAAAGCTCTTCTGAGGGAGGAATGCCCTGAAGTGTGACAATGAAAATAAACAGACTGATGTCCGAGTGTTCTTTGGATTTCTTTTCCCATTACAGTGGCAAGAGTAGATCAAGCATTGAAAGTTCAATGCATTTTGGAAGTATAAATTGAAATAATTTAAAGAATTACAAGGATCAAGGATAGAGCACAGATATGCTAGTCCGAAACGTCCTCTTCTGCAGTGATATCTGTTTAAAAGATCATATGAAAGGAAAAATGAAAAACATGACTGCTAATTGATGATTTTAGGAGTCCTGTAAATTTTCTGACCTTATAGGAAATTATTTTGTTCTTTGAAATGTGTTAAGGACAGAGAGCCATAGACAGGGCTGCTTCAGCTTTTTAACTTAATTCTCTCCATGATTCTGGAAAAGACGGCAACGTTCGTGTTCATGTAGAAAAGAAAGGCAGCATTTTCGTCACCTGATGCAGAGTGTGCAAGCGAACACAAAACTTTGTCAAACACTTCTGTTTGTGAACCACACAGTTCACAAACAAAAGAATTCATGCACCAGGGTACAACTGTATTACATATACGGTGAAATATATTGTTTTCTGACTTGATTTGGAAATTAATTTTTCTGGAAGATATATTGCTTCTTTTTACAATACCAATGGCTAATATTTATGTTATATTTTTAAAAATTGATATTTAAATTTTAGCAATTTATAATCTTGCACATCCTTTCTCTAACTAGGTAAATATATTGTTTAACAGCCACAGATGATCTTTCAATAGCAATATATCTGTTTAAAATATACTCTTTAAGAATAAAAGTGAGGCTAGGCACAGTGGTGCACGCCTGCAATCCCAGCACTTGCGAGGCTCATGCGGGAGGATTGCTGTGAGTTCAAGGCCAGCCTGGGCTACAGAGTGAGCTCAAGGCCAGCCTGAACTGCATAGTGAGACCCTGTCTCAAAAATACAAACATAAATAAATAAATAAATAAAATAAAAGTGAGTACAGATTCTGACCTAAATTCTGGGAGGGAAAACAAGAAAGAAATCCTTTTGTTCTCTTTGATAGCTTTACAAATTATAAATGCAACAAGATTTCTGAAGGCAGATTATCCATTTTCAATTAATCTGCACCAATAGTTGTGACACTCTGGCCTTAGGACACTCAAAGCAACTCTTTGATGATAATTATGAGCATTGTTCTACTGCAAAACACTGTAATGTTCCTAATGTTTAATTATCTCACACTAACTTCAAAAGAGCATTTACTAGTAAATTTTTATCACCTATTACATGTAATCCTCAAAAATAATCAAATTTTATTTTGACTCACCAGAAGGATAACATGATGTTTGTGATTTGTGTGAGCAGCCTTTGTGTTTTCTGTTTATACTGTAGATTTCTAATTTGTCTTCCCAAATTGCAAATGATCTTACGAACTTGTCATTTGTGTGTTTTTGTATGTGCATCTATGTACAGTATAAGTGGGTAGTGATTTTCTCCCAGTTTTAGTATAAAAGAATTCCTTCAGAATCACCCAACTCCTGTCCTTCACAGGACTTAATTCTTTCCATGATTTTTAATTTTTTCCCTTAAAATTAGGGTACCTCACCTTCACTTTGCACCCTGGGTAAATTTTCTTTCTGAAGGTATACTTACATATTCCCCTTTGCAAAGTGAATCTTGGTTTTCCGTAAACTGTAAACAAAAACAAATCACAGTTATTTTAGGGGTATAGATTCTGCATGAAGCCCAAAGCATTCTTTTTTGTCATGTTCGAAAAGATTTAACCTGACATAAACTTCAGTAGAAAAATGCCTTCTTGAATTAAACGCCCACTGAAGTCTACAGCTAAAGAAACAACTCCACCTATAATTTCTCTATGATCCGCAGGGATTTCTCTTCCTGAAATGTTCGTCCGGACTGCAATATTGGATATTTAAAACAAAGCTCTATTTGGAAGACTCTATCACTTGTGATCTATTTTAAGACCGTACTTTCCTGCTGAATACTAAGAAAGATGCTAACAAGGTGAGAACACTCTCAGGAAGGATACAGTGAATGGTCAGGTGATGTAAATAGAACTGACATAGGAGAGGTGGAAGTTTTTAGCATCATCTGAGAAGCAGGGTCTCAGAAAATTTCCTGTGAGATGACTTGAGCATTGCCTTTGTCTTGGTTGCTTTTCTTTCATTTCTGAGACAAAATACCTGATGCCCTAAGGAAGGAAGGGTTTATTTAGCTCACAGTGTGTGGAGATTTCAGTCCATACTTGACTGGCTGCAAGGCAGAGCGGCACATGGCAGAGGGCGACAGTTCATGATGGCAGAAAATAGCAAAAGTAGCAAAAGCAAAAGGGAGAATAGGCAGCAAGTATCCTCTTCCCTCCCTTACGTTGTACGCAAACTACCTGCCCCAGGATGGGTGTAGCACTCACACCCATAACCCCAGCAGTGGGCTGTGAATCAACCATAAACTGTAGAAGCCTGCCCATGACTGCAAGAGGCTTTGTGCGGACATTCAGGCACAAACCATAACAGCCATTCAAAAAAAGAGCGCCAAGACTGATCAAGGTGGGAGAACTTGGAAACTGATGTACTATACATATTTTTAGTTTTCTTTTTTAAATCTTGACTTTGAAAAGAATCTCTTGATTGTTTAAGAAATGTAAATTAACTCCTTCAGAAAGATGTCTAGAAGGGGACTCACTGGGTCAAGTGAATTTCTCATTTTAAATTTTGAAGAATCTCTGTACTAATTTATGTAGCAGATATGTTAGTTTACATTTTAACCAATGGCTTGGAAGGGCTCTTTTTTCCCCTCAGCCTTACAAGCATTTGGTCTGATTTGATTTCTTGATAATAGCAACTCTTTCTGGAGAAAGATGAAATAGCAGTACTGTTTTACTTACGAATATAAATATCCATAATTCTTAATAGCTAAGTACTGGAAATGATGTACTAGATTAATTGATTTTAAAATGTGGCTTTTAAAAAAATGTGGCATTTATACACAATAGAGTATTACTCAGCTATAAAGAAGGATAAACATGAGCCACTTGTAAGAAAATGGATTCACCTTTAGCCATGATGTTAAGTGAAATAAATCAGAAATACCAGCTTACATATCATGTGGTTTCTCATATGTGAGAATCTGAGCTATAAATACATTAAAAAACAAAATAAAATATAGATAATAGGAAACAGATAAGTCTTTTGCAAAAGAAAGCAAGGGTCAAGGGGAGGCCACAGCATGGCTGAATAGAGAAGGAACCTCATTCAGCTACTCAGAGAAGTTCATCTAAAACACAAGTAATTGGAAGAAAGGGGAGGGGCACACACCCTGAGACTAAAATCAATCTGATGTGAGACTAACAGATCAAACAAAACACACATACAAGACTTAATGAAATGGCCAGCCAGCCCACCTGGCTGCCAGTGGGTCACCATGTCGGGATGACTGCCTGCCATACTTGGAATCTTAAAAGAAGAGAAGAAAGAAAGGATATACTAAATTAATGTGGCTAGATCAAACCATACACAATAGGCTTGGGATATAAGGTCCCCTGCCTCTTCTACCCTCTTTGAAACAGAAGATGCTACAGTCCAGCTCCCTCCCTGATGATCTGCCAGTTTCCCATTCTTTCTTTCTTTTTCTTTTCTTTTCCTTTTCTTTTTCCTTTCCTTCTGATTCCTTTTGTGCACCGGAGCACTAACTGGAACTGCCAGGAACAAGATTAAAGACTAGAGGGGTGCATGTATAGTGAATGGAACAGGAAACACCTCTCCCATGACCTGTTATTAGAGAGGCATGAAAATTAAGCAACTTTGCACCTCAGGACCATGCCGCTCCAGGCTGTCCCCATCCTACTGCCAGGACAGAAACAGAAAGGCATCACATAGTACTCCCGCTGTCCCACTGGAGGAAGTTACAGAATACAGCAGAGGTAGGTGATACTGTCAGTGGAACTTGTAAAGCAAAGAATGACAAGTTAGCACTCCATCTCAGGAGAGGAGTAAGAATTGGGACTGAGCAGCCTTGGCTTGCATGAGCAGAAGCAGAGGACCGGAGCGTATCACAGCATCCTACCCCACCTTGCACAAAATGACCTGAGAGGACAGAGACTTGCCAATGGAAGAGGAGCACAGAAGGCTGAGCAAGGACCAGGAGTAGCTAAAGTTGCATGAGACTGGAAACATATCGCTGTCTCTGTCTGAAAAGCAACACAGCAACTAGGAGAGAGATACTACCAAGAGAAACATGGTAAGGAGTTGGAGGCAGCTAAGGGACATACAGAAAGTACTCGCTGGAGACTCTCACCCCAGGTCCCCACATCTAGAGGCCAAGATCAGCCTCAGATCCAGCACAAACCCCACTGCAGGCCTGGCAGTGTTATCTAGTAGTTTACATTCTCAATGGACACCAGAGAAATTTTGTATTTTATTATACTTCTTTTTTTTCTGTTTCCTCCATTCCTTTTGTTTTTAAATTTTGTCTTTTACCTATATTTTTGTTCTAATCTACTCATCCTTTTGCCCTTTTCCTCAATTTGCCTCTCTATACTTAATCATGGTTTCATATGAGTGAGTAGTCTCTGATTTCTCTGGTCAGCTTCAAGAATCCCTTGTTACCCTTTCATTCTTTATCTTCTGTCTGTTCTCTAGTTTCTTGAAGATTGTGTAATCATCCTTGATCCTCCAACCTGATTTCTACTTTATTTCATTTTAGTTTTCTCTGTTCTGTTGACTATCCTTCTTAATTTTCCCCATCAAAGAAGAAAACCATCCTACCAAGGGGCAACACTTTGCTTCCTCTCAATTGACAATCTCTCAATTAGCAATCAGTTCTGTTATATAAGTGTAGATTTTGCCTCTATGGTTAAAGGTACATAATTAATAGTTACCATATTTTGTCAGTTTCTAAATTGTTCGATGCTATGATTAGTGCTAATTATATTACTTTAGCTAGGATACCATATCTGTTTTAATCTATTGTTCTCCTACTTCTGTAACAATACTGTGATATTCTAAGGTAATAAACTCACCACACCCCAGAACCAAACTACTGGGGACTAATCCAAATAGATACCAACATCTCACTCAATTAATTGGAAAGGTATGATTTTGGATAGACACACACCAAAACCTCCTACACAGAGAAGTCATCCCTGAAGAACAAACTTTGCCTAGAGAAGCCTTGATACTAGTGATAAATCTACCTACTACACAAACTTACTTACAAGGATCAACACAGAAAATAAAATAAAAACTTTTGAAATAGAAAATGACAAGATGGAGAAGCAAACTGCAGCCTTAGACTTCCAGCCCACCAAGGACAGGTCCAGGAGGCGATGATTCAGAGAAAAACGGAGGACACATACCTGACATTTGTGAAGTGATAGCAACTGAAATAAAGAAATAAATCCACGAGGCTATGGAGGAGCAAAGCAGACCAGAAATAATCTCTCAGGTAGAAAACAAGAAATGTCAATATTCGCACAAGAATTATTCATCAAATCTAGAGCAGAATTAGATTAAAAACAGATTATCATAGGAAGAGGACGGGAACCACGTATGAACAACATAGGAAAGAAATACAATCCATAAAACAGATGCAAACTGATATCCAGAAATTTAACATTCCACTAAAAGCTGGCAAAACTGCTCGGATGATATTGAAGACAAACTTTTAGACTTTGAAGAAGGATTTCAGGCAGTGATCATGAAAGGAAAAAAAAATCTCTTGAAAATAACATAAAAAATCAAGAAATAATTCAACACCTTGAAGATGATGCAAAGAAAAAATAATATAAGAAAAATAGGTTTCAATGAAAAAGCAGGAGTCAATACAAATGACGTAAAAAGCTATTTGCAGAAGTACTAACAAACAGCCCAATGCATGGGAAAAGAATTAAATGATAATAAGCCAAAAGAATAAATGAAGCATATAGAAATCCAATTAGCCATAACTGAAATAAATCTATACCCAGACATATAATAATCAAGATCTCAGAAATGCAGCACAAGAACAGAATACTAAAAGCTATTAGAGGAAAAAAAAAAAAAGCAAGTTGCCTATAAAGGAAAGCCCATCACAATAACAGCACATTTCTTATTGTAAACACTCAAGTCAATAAAAGTCTGGAGGGAAGTATTTCAAGTCCTCAAAGTTAACAACTTCTAACCCAGATTGTTGTACCCTGAAAAATTATCTTTCAAAATTAATGGAGAAATAAGATATTCCCATGAAAAAGAACATCTGAATAAATTTATGACCATCAAACCAACACTGCAAAGGGTGCTGAAAGATATTCTAGACAGAGATGAAAATGAATATATTTCCAAGAAAAACAAGAGAAAGAAACTAACAAGCATGGCAAGCAATTAAATAGAGGGGAAAGGTATGGAACCAACACCAAGAAAATAACATCATAAAGACAAGCTAATACATATCAGTTATAATCATCAATATAAATGGCCTCCATTACCCAATCAAAAGAAATGATTTCTATTCACCGGTCAACAGACTGGCAGAGTGTGTCAGAAAACAAGAAATAAAATCTAATAATATGCTGTACACAACAAACACATTTAACTCAAACAGAAATTCATAGACTGAAAATCAAAAGATAGAAAAAAATACTCCATGCAATAGGATCTCAGAAAAAAGCAGGGGTAGCTATTCTGTTTGCAGACAATGTGAACTTCAAACCATGAACAATCCAAAGAGATAAAAAAGGTCACTACATAATTGTTAGGGGGAAACTACAAGAGAAGAGACAACAATCATAAAAGTGTGTGTGCCAAATATGGGAGCACCAATCTATATAAGACAAATACGAATAAACATGAAACATCAAATCAGCAATAACACAGTTGTAATCAGCGAACTTAATACCTCACTGTTACAAAAAGATAGATCAGCCAGACAAAAAATCAGCAAAGAAATATCAGAAATGAACCAAATCTTTGAACAAATAGACTTAGTAGATGTTTACACAGTGTTCCACCCAACACCATCAGAATACATATTCTTCTCAAATGCACACAGAATGTTCTCTAAAATAGACTGTACAGTAGCCCACAAAATATGCTTAAATAAATGCAAAAGAATTGAAATTATGCTATGTATATTATCATACTGCAATAAAATTGGAAATTAATGGCAAAAGAAGCCACAAAACACCACAGACTTATAGAAGGAAATATACCTCCTGAAGAACCAATGGATCACACATAAAAATAAAGAACAAAATAAATAATATCTACAACTAAACAAAAAAAAATGCAGATACAACATACCAGAGCATGTGGGACACAAGGAAAACAGTACTAAGAGGGAAATTTACAGTAGTAAATTCTCATCAGGAAAATGAAATGAGCACAAACAACCTAATGTTGTACCTCAAGCTTCTAGAAAGAGAAGAGCAGGTCAACCCCAAAGCTCATAGAAACGAGGAAATTACCAAGATTGAGCAGAAATTAATGCAATGGAGAGTAAGAAAGCAATAAAAATTATTAATGAACTGAAGAGCTGGTTTTTTGAAAGTACAAATAAAACTGATAAACTCAGCCATTCTTAACCATAAAAAGGAAAAAAAAGACTCAAATGGATGCAGTGAGCAATTAAAAAGGTGAAGTAACTACAGGTTCTGTGGAAATTCAGAAAATCATTAAGAGCTACTTTGAAAATCTTTACTCTCATAGGATGAAATCACAGAAGAAATGGACAGGTTCCTAGATAAGTATGAAGTACCAAAACTGAGTCAAGAAGGTGTAAAAATTCTGAATAAACTAATGTCAGTCCATGAAATTGAAAAGGTATTTAAAATTTAACAAAAAAGCCCAAGTTCTGATGGATTCACTGCTGAATTTTACAAGAAATTTACAGAAGATTTCACAATACAGAGCATTCCTGTGAACAAACAACAAACTCACTGAGAGAAAAATTAAGGAAATAACACCCTTCAAATCGCATCTAAAAAGGGAAATACTTAGGAATCAATCTAACAAAGGAAGTAAAAGATCTATTCATTGACAATTGTAGTACTCTGAAAAAAGAGATTGAAGAGGATATCACAAAATGAAAATATATTCCTCATTCTTGGATAGGAAGAACAAACAGTGAAATAGCCATACTCTCAAAATTGTTATATAGATTTTTTTTTATTTTTTATTTTTAAAAAAAATAAAAGTACAAAAACATATTAGCAAACAGACACCAATTAGCATAAAAAATAGTACAATCACAACTGATCTACAGACAAGGTGACATGATCTCAACAGTGGTTATTGCTTTATCCATTGATATCTTCGAAGTGTAAATATATGAAGTTATTTGATCAATCTTGTATGTCTGTATGTGTTATCCTGAACACACACTTCGAAGATATCAATATGCAAAGCAGCAACTATTGGTGGATTTGTTGTTGTTGTTGTTGTTGTTGTTTGCCTGTTTTGTTTTCTGTCTTTGGATTTTTGGTTTTTGTGTTTTTCTGTTGTTGAGAGGATTAATTATCTGACCAATTTTGCATGTTATATAGATTTAATGCAGTCCTGGTAAATATACAATTATCATACCTCACAGATCTAAATAAAACATTCCTAAAATTCATTTGGAATCAGAAGAGGCCTAGAATAAGCAAAGCCAATCCTGGGCTATAAAGACAAGGCAGGAAGCATCACAATCCCTGACTTAAAATTATGCTTCAAAGCTACTGTGAAAAGTCATCAGGATTCTGGCAAAAAAACACACCTGAAAACCAGTGGAACAGATTACAAGATGTAAACTCAATTACAAACACACTCAGTTGCCTTATCTGTAAAGACGGTGCCAAACATGTTCACTGAAAGAAAGATAGCCTCTTTAACAAACGGTGCTGTTAATAATGGCTCTCTACATGCTGAAGACTAAAGCTAGATCCATGCTTATCACCATGCACTAAACTAAATTCAAAATGGATCAAAGATTTAAATATTAAAACAGAAACACTAAATCTACTAGAAGAGAAAGTAGGTAGAACTCTTGAAGACATGTACAGGCAGAGAGTTCATAAACAAAATGCAGGGAAACACTTCAAAGAATCAATAACTGGGATCTCATCTTATTAAAAAGCTTTTTTCACAGCAAAAGAAATCATCAACACATTGAAAAGCCAACACATATCATGGAAAAAAAATTTAGTCAAATGTCCCTTAGACAAAGGTCTTCCATTTAGAACATATAAAGAACTGAAAAAAATTTATACAATCCAAAATTCAATGACCCAATAAAAATATGGGCATCTAAGATGAATACACACTTCTCAGATAAAGAAATACAAATAATAAATAAATATATGATAAAATGTCCAACATCATCCATCATTAGAGAGATGCAAATTAAAACAACATTGAGATTCCATCTCACCCCAGAAAGAATGTCTATCACCAAGAAATCAACCAGTAACAAATGCTGGCATGGCTATGAGGAAAATAAAAACCCATCTCCACTGTTGGTGGGAATCTAGACTGATATAATCACTATGGAAATCTGTGTGGAGATCCCTCAAAAATATATGGTTCATGGTGCCATTTGACCTTCTTCTCCTTCTTGGTATCTTCCCAGAAGAATTAAAAATATCATACCAGAATGAGATATGTGCACCCATGTTTACAGCATCATTTGTAGTAGCTAAATCTTGGAAACAACACAAATGCCCATCAACCAAGGAACGTATTAAAAAGGTGTGGTATTTTTCTACAATCATTACTTAGCCATAAAGAAGGAAAAACTCAAGAATTTTATAGGTAAATGGATGAAACTTGAGACCATACTCATATGTGAAATAAATCAGACTCACTTGTGTTAATGTCATATTATCTTCCTGGTGTGAGACACTGGAAGAATAAAGAAATTCTAAAATGTACAATAGATATGTAAAACGGAAGAAACTGTTCAAAAGGTAAAAGGAACTAGAATGGGTAAAAACAGTAGGGAAAAGGGGGAAAGTGCAATTATTTATACTATTAGTGTCTCTTAGCTTGTGTGAAAGGGAGATTTATGCTAATATTGATTGGAGAAAGTTTTACGTCCACATCTTGTATCCTGAGCAAGTACTTTACAGATAACAATAAGTAATGCATTAACTATTGCTATTGGGGCTGGGTATATAGCTCAGTTGAATAAGAGCTTGCCTGGCAAGTGCAAGGTCCTGAGTTCGATCCCCGGTACCACAAAAAAAAAAAAAAAAAGTAACTATTGCTATTCTCAGGGCTGAGGATATAGCTCAGTGGAATAAGCGCTTGCCTAGCAAGTGCAAGGTCCTGAGTTCGATCCCCAGTACCGCAAAAAAAAAAAAAAAAATCCAGCTAATGCTATTCTCCTATTATTTTGTTACAAAATTTTGCTTTACCTTTTTTCTATAAAATGAAATAAATTTAAAAAGTGGTAAGTGAATGGTTCAAAATTAGTCTTAACTACATCCCTAACATAAGTTATTGTACCATGTGGTTGTATTTCAGGTACTTTTTGTTTGTCTGTTTATTTGTTTGTTACTGGGGATCGAACTCAGGACCTTGCACTTGCCAGGCAGGAGTTTATTCCACTGAGCTATATCCGTAGCCATCAGGTACTTTTTAAAGAACAACATAATGTGATTAATTTTCGTGACAGTGCCATTGACATTTCTTCATGACATCAGAGCAAGGCTTTTTCTTTCTTCATAACACAAAGGCAGTGCTGCACTCATCAAATATAACTGTTGTGAAAAAAGAATTTGCAAAGTAGATGCAGACAGAGGACCTCTAAGGACCTAAGGACCCCTCAATCACCTAAGGACCTCTAAATCTTTGTTCGTGATTGCCACTGGTTTCAAGAATGAAGATTTGCACATAGAAGAAAATATTTTAGACCCCAAAATTGTGAAGGAAAATGCTAATCATCTAAAAGAAAATCATAATTTATAAGACTTCAACTCAAATCTGAATTACGTACAGCACTAGGTAAGCTGTCTCATGCCTTTGGACTATCACTGTAGTTACATGCACTATGTGTTACCATTTGTACAGTCTCAATATCCTTACTGCTAACCTTTGTACAGTGAAAATTACACACATCACCTGACTGCTCTTTGCATAGAATGTACTCATTCATTCCATGTGAGTAATCACACTTCTAAATTCATGGATTTGTGAAGAAGAAAGAAGCTACCATGGAATTCATAGCATGGACTTATGCACTATGAAATCAATTTAATTTGGACACTCAATGCTGGAAATTTTGAAGTGAAATAAAACCTTTTTGTAAAGTTTTTAAAAAGGTGATTAGGAATTGGAGGAAGTAGGAGGAGGGGCAGGGAAGGGAGTAAAAGAAAAATTGAGATGTGTTGTGTATGGGCACCAAATCTCCAAAATGGATGTAATCATTCCATCCTGCAAGTGTGTACCAATATAAGCAAAAAATAATAACACTTAAAATTAAAAATAAAACCACATCCTAGACTCCAACATGTGATAAGAAAGAGTTTTGACTTTGTCCTGAGCATTGCATATCAGTAGCTCGTTCATTTTGCTTTTTTAAAAAAAATTTTAAACCAGGCCAAGTGTTTATTCTTTTCTTCTAGGTACAAGGAAAGTATTTCCCCAGAACCAACAAGGTTTCCCTCTTCATGGTTTGAAACACACTCTAGAATGTCCTGTCGAGCTGAGACCATATCATTACAGCCACACCCCAGAGTTGCCACCACTATCATTCTGGTATTAAGAAAGTTAAAGATGAATTGTCTGGTAGTTTATGCTTTGTATTTGTTTGTTTTATGTATTTTTGCTTTGAATTTAAAGATCGTATTTTCTCCTCAGAAAATAGCTGATTCTAGTTTCTTCATATAATTTCAGATTTGAAAATATCCAATCTAGGGAAAAAGTAGGGTATTAGCATCATTTTTATACCAAATGAAGATGATTTTTTTACTTATTTTAATTGACAAATTAAAATTATATGTATTGTATGCACTATGATGTTTGGAAATATGTACAACTTGTTGCATGACTAAATCAAGCTAATTAACATATGCATTATCTTACATACTTATTTTTATGTAATAAGAACACATATTCTCCTGGCAATGTTCATGTTTGCAATCATTTTGTTAGTTATCATTATCATTTTTGCACAGTAGATCTCATCCAATGTTTTTATTCACTAGAGCAAATTCTTAAGTTTATATTTTAGATGAAGCTGTCTGTCTGCAATGCAGAGGGTGGATTGGCAGAGACCAGTTATACCCTCAAGTCTAGTGCAGAAAAAATGATAGCACGGTCTATAACAAGTCATGAAAATAGAGAGTTAGATGAGATATATGAGTGTAGATTTTATAAAACTTTTTAATTAACTTTGAGTTCAAGTAAGAGGTGATTATATAAATTATATCCTTGATAAAAATGTGGATGAACTAGTAGCATGAAACTGGAGAATCATACATTTATACCCAGCCTGTAAAACTTAGTGACTTAGTGAGACTCTGTCTTGAAAAAAATATATAGAAAAGTCTGAGGTTATAGCTCAGTGTAAAGCCCTAAACTCAACCCTCAGTTCCAAATAAATAAATAAATAAATGAAAGATTGAGAAAGAATGTGGACAATAATGAACGATAAATGAATAATGAGTGGTTTGTATTGTGGTGAAAGGACACTATTCTTTTGTCCTCATATGCAGGAAGTATTTTGAGGTTTCCATTTATAGCCATCACTTACGTGCTTAGCTATACAAATTCAGAATTTAGAGGACAGGTTTGGGAAGTGGATATGCATTTAGTTCGTGCGTACTTATTGGATCTATCTCATGCAGCAAGTAGTGTTCTGCTTCCAGAGATGAAGAAGATTATGCTCAAGGAGCATTTGATCCCTTACACGACACTAAGTACTGTACTCAGTAACAGAAATTGTCCCCAGAGAAATCAGAGGGATCTTTTTTATAAGAATCAAAATGAGAAGATAGAGACAAACAAGTTTAAATGAAAAAAAGCTGACTAGTGATGAGCAGAGGAAAATTAAAAATAGACACTAAGTGGGTGTCAATATCTAAAGCATCACAAAGGCACGTTAATAAATAAAATTTTCAGAGAAGGAGAAAGAAGAATTTTCTAGTTTCTAGAATTTTAAGTCAAGAAACTGTACCTTTAGAATCTGAGCAATGAGAAAAGCCAAGAATGATCATCATTTGGCTTCTGTATTGGAGCCAAAAGCAACCTACTGGGACTTATCAGGCCCACTGGTAGCCTTTTAAAGAACTGATTCAGTAAAATAGTAAAAGCCAAAACTTCAGAGTAGGATGGTAAAAATTAGCAGGATGATGAAATCTTCTGTTTTGAAATAAAGGCAGTGAATATCCTCTTTTTACCAGAATTCCACAGTAGAATAAATAAAAATGTAGTATAGAAGAGAAAAAAGTGTTGTGCTTTTTCACTGTGCAGAGATAAACGTTTTGCACGTGAAAAAGCAGTGATGAGAGAAAAGAGGAAAAGAATTACAAACACAAGAAGAGACCAACTGAGAGACAGTAATCTATGTTATGAGTAAAGGAACAATAGGACAATTTTCAGGGTTTGCTTGGAATGTGAGTAAACAGGCAGATTGTTTTTCGGTTTGAATGAATTGGGGAGATGATGGATAATACATATAGATAGATGATAGATAGACACTATTTAACACCCAGATTAAAATCTCACGTTTTAGATTATTTATGTAGATAGAAGGTACATTTTATGGGATGAGAAAATAGAACCACTACTAGTTTTCACTAGTGAAAAACCAACCCCTCCCTAAATGTGTACCCGTGGAAGGGTCCTTCTGATTGCTTAAATGTTGGCTGTTTAAACTCTTTTAAATTGAACGACCTAGCAAGCAGCACATTATATTGGTCAATTGCACATAACTATAAGGGTGACTGCATTTAATACTCTAACATAATTGCAAGCCTTCTCAATAAATTATTGTCGACAGCCTCTCAATTGAATTACCTTACACTTGTTAAAAAACAATAACTGCCACCATCACAAGTGTTACAGTATGACAATCCCCTGCTTTATTTTAAATAGCTTTTACTTCTATGTAGAATTTATTTTCATCAGCATATTTGGACTTTATATCAGGTTATCTAAAAGGCATATCTCAAACTTGAATATTTGAAAGAACATTATTGATCCTTTCCTATTTCTATTTATCTCAGAAAATAAAAAATCACCACTTTGAGCCAAAAAACAAAATAAGCAGATCTTATAAACTTGGCCTATATATCATATTTGCATAAATGCATCAGTAAATCTTTTACCCAACACTTATCAATGGAGATTTTCTCTGACACTTTAAAAAATCACTTCTCATTAACTTCTGTCTGCTTCCCAGCCTTAGTTTCTCCTCTCAGAACTATCACCATCTGACATTATTCCTGCACATTAGGTTATAAATTCCATAAGGGCAGGAATTATACCAGATTCGAGGATTCTCTTTATCCCTGGTACTTGAAAATGGGACTTAATCAAAACTTTATGAATGAAGGAAGAAAGCAAGAACGTATGCTCGGTTTGAAAATCTGTACAGTGATTTTCTTTTTTTTTGCCAATTTGATCGAAGAGCGCAGAGAAATGGCGGGTAGCGCTGTACCAGGCCCCGGCGTGGCCATGTCCCTGAGTGCTGATGTTCTACCCTGATCAGAATACCACGGGCAACTGAAAGATACGGAGACTAGACAGCTATGGCGTTCACTTAAAATATGTGAATTTTCATGTACCAAGGATAAAATCAGTCGACGATTTGATATAATTCCTGCTCTTATTGAATTTATAACCTAAGGGGCTGGGAATATAGCTCAGTGGAATAAGCGCTTGCC
Source organism: Dinomys branickii (assembly GCA_004027595.1). Classification (NCBI taxonomy): domain Eukaryota; kingdom Metazoa; phylum Chordata; class Mammalia; order Rodentia; family Dinomyidae; genus Dinomys; species Dinomys branickii. The sequence continues at coordinate 16,066 of PVLD010028233.1, forward strand.
TAGCAAGCGCAGGGTCCTGAGTTCGATCCCCAGTACCGCAAAAAAAAAAAAAAAGAATTTATAACCTAATGTGTAGGAATAATTAAGTGAACTGAGAACGAGATAACAGAGAGATGACTGAAAACACACAAAGCAAACCATGGGTGTACAGAATTCAGGCTTTTCAATAACTTTGCATCATAGTATTGACAAAAATATCTATACTAAATTTACTTCCTTATATTACATAATGCTGTCATAGATTGAATGTTATATCATACAGATTATGAAATAAACCTTTCAGCAGTTCTGCTTTTTATTTGTTGTGTGTTGTTTTTATTAGTGGTGATTCAAAACCTGCTTCAATTCACAAAAGACTTGAGCAAATAAATTGGTTTTCTGCTAGAGTTTTAGGTACAACTAAATTGTCCAAATCTTAGGACCAGTTACACAAAGCTCTGTTCATATAATCATGAAAATGAAAGACAATCTTTATTACATACTTAATCTTTCTTATCTACTTAATCTGTGAGATCTAGAGAAGTTTAAATGTGTGAGTTCTCATGGCAAAGTGCAATTCCAACTCTGCCCATTATGAACTGGTTCCCACTGTGTAAGTTACATAAGACATCCCTCAACTACAAATCAGGAATATTAATATACCTATTCCATGGGTTGCTATGATAATAAGATAAAATAATACTGTATCTCCAAAATACTTAGAGAAGTGCTTTGTAGAAAATAATCCTTAAAAGAATTTCAGTGGTTATTCACACAAAGATGATATGTTTTATTCATCACACAGTTAGTAAACATAAAAACCAAGACCTGCCTTCTTGATTATCATAATACATTGTGGAAAAAAGCAAGCTTTATGAATTGATAGTGAAATACGCTCCTGAAAACAGAGAATGGAATAATTGACAGCTATGAGGTACATACACTAGATAACAATAATATAAGATAAATGACATTGAATGCAAGTACGTAGCCATTGAAAGGAAGTAATCAGATTAATGTTGCCTGTAAGTAATCTAGTTCTTACATTTGAATATTTCCATAAAGTTTTAGAAATTCTTATCTTTAAAATTAAGTTTGATAAAATTTTAGTCAGATTTATATTGTTGTAAAGTCATAAATATGATTCAATGTTGAAGTCTATGAAATTATTTTTAAATGAAAAATGCCCACCTACCAATTATTGCTGCTGTGAGTGATTGCGATACTCCGCATGCGCACAGGTGTTTGTACTAGGCCCATGGCCAACAATGGCAGGTGTCAATCCTGTCGAAAAGACATGTTTGCTATAATTATAAAACCCAAAAGCTAGAAAGCAGAATTGAAAATAGAAGCAACAATTATAAATCATGATTAAAATAACTAAAAGAAGGTATTCTTCACTGAATAAATCTTTCACATTCTTTGTTAGATTGATTCCTAAGTATTTCAATTTCTTGGTCGCTATTGTAAAAGGTATGATTTCCTCAATTTCTCTCTCAGTCTGTTTGTTGTTCGTGTATACGAATGCTATTGATTTTTGGGTGTTGACTTTGTATCCGGCTACGCTGCTGAATTTGTCAATTAATTCCAGGAGTTTTCTTGTGGAGTTTTTGGGGTCCTCCATGTATAGTATCATGTAATCTGCAAATAGCAGTAGTTTGACTTCTTCCTTTCCTATCCTTATTCTGATCGAAGAGGATTTCAATAAATGGGAAAACATACCCTGCTCATGGTTAGGAAGAACTAACATTGTGAAAATGGCCATACTACCAAAACTGTTGTACAGATTCAATGCAATTCCCATTAAACTACCATTAGCATACCTCACAGATCTAGAGAAAATATGCCTCAAATTCATCTGGAACCAGAGGAGACCCAGAATAGCAAAAGCAATCCTGGGCAATAAGGACAAGTCAGGTGGAATCACAATCCCTGACCTGAAATTGTACTACAAAGCTACTGTAATAAATCAACCTGGTACTGGCTAAAAAACAGACCTGAGGATAAATGGAACAGGCTGGAAGATGCAACCATAATGAAAAACTCACTCAGCTACCTAATATTTGACAAAGAGGTCAACCAAACTCACTGGAAAAAAAGAAGGCCTGTTTAATAAATGGTGCTGGAAAAATTGGCTTGCCTCTTGCCGAAAACTGAAAATAGACCCAAGTCTATCACCATGCACCAAACTCAGGTCAAAATGGATCACAGACCTCAACATTAAAACAGAAACTCTAAATCTATTGGAAGAGAAAGTAGGTAAAAATCTTGAAGACATAGGAGTAGGCAGAGACTTCATGAACAAAAATGAAACTGCAAGGGAAATACTTCAAAGAATCAATAATTGGGACCTCATCCTTCTGAAAAGTTTTTGTACATCTAAAGAAATCACCAGCAAAGTAAAAAGAAAACCCACAAATTGGGAAAAAATCCTAGCTGGCTGTCCCTCAGACAAAAGACTACTATCTAGAACATACAAAGAATTAGAAAACTTGTACCTGTCCAAATTCAAAGACCCAATCCAGAAATGGGCATCTGAGATGAATACATACTTCTCAGATAAAGAAATACAGATGGCAAATAAATATATGAGAAAATGTTCCACATCCTTAGTCATTCGAGAAATGCAAATAAAAACAACACTGAGATTTCATCTCACCCCAGTAAGACTGGCCAGTATGAAAAAGTCATCCAATAACAAATGCTGGCAAGGCTGTGGAGAAATAGGGACTCTATTACCCTGCTGGTGGAAATGCAGACTGGTGCAACCACTGTGGAGAGCAGTTTGGAGATTTCTCAGCAAACTAGGTCTAGAGGTTCCATTCAAACCAGCTATTCCCCTTCTGGGTATTTTCCCAGATCTGAAAACATCATATCACTCTGATATATGTGCACCCATGTTTATAGCAGCACAATTTGTAATAGCTAAAATGTGGAAGCAACCCAAGTGTCCATCCACAGAAGACTGGATTAAAAAACTGTGGCATTTTTATATAATGGAATATTATTCAGCTATAAAGAAAGACAGTTTGGGGGACTTTATAGCAAATGGTCAAAATTGGAAACCATACTCATAAGTGAAATAAATCAGCGGTACATGAGCAGGCAAAGTATTGTGTCACTGGTGTAAGAACCTGAGGGTGGGAATATAAACTAAGAGACATGAAGGAAATCTGTTCAAAAGCAAAGAACAGATGGGATGAGGGAAAGGAGAAAAGAAAGAGGCAAAAATGTATGTACGTATATATGTATATACATATGTGCAGGAGGGCTAACATGGTTCTACTATTATACTATGTCACTTAATGCCAAGGAGTAGCTGATGACTGGTTATTCGATCAATCTTGTATGTCTGCATGTGTTATCCTGAGCACACACTTTGAAGATATCAATATGCAAAGCAGCAACTACTGTTGGTTTTCTGTTGCTTTGTCTATAATTCAATTCTGATCATACTGTTATTGTACTACTTTGTGTCTCTTTGTTAATGCTTTCTGGTTTCTTTTTTCTTTTTTCTTTTTTCTGTTGTTGAGATGATTAATTGTTTGACCAATTTTGCATGTCTGTATCTGTGTTCATGAATATACACTTCGAAGTTATCAATAGGTAAAGCAACAACCATTGTTGAGTCC
>PVLD010028234.1:0-19672 GCA_004027595.1 Dinomys branickii
TTTTTTTTTTTTTTTTTTTTTTTTGGCGGTACTGGGGATCGAACTCAGGACCCTGCACTTGCTAGGCAGGCGCTTATTCCACCGAGCTATATCCCCAGCCCTGAGCATAGTGTTTCATCCCTGTAAATCTACTACTCTAGGAGGCTGAGGCAGAAGGACCACAAGTCTGAGCCCAGCCTGAACAACTCAGTTTCTACTTTCAAAACAACTAGCACAACTGAACAGTGTTAGCAATAGCAAAGAGAATGTAATCTTCTGAAGCACTTGAGTTAATCCTCATGCGTCAAAACTGAAAACTATCTCCTATTGTTTTTAAAAACCTTCCCAGTGGAGTTTTGTTCTACCTACAATTATATCAACCATCCTAATTTATAAACTATTGTTTAAAATAATAACTTAGGAATATTGGTTGGTTGGATTATTTCCATATTAATTGCTTGAATAAATAAACAGTTACGCTTTTCTACAGAACAAAATTCCTTCTTTAAAGTCTTACTGTAGTCAAGGAAGCATTAATTGTATCTAAATCACTTTGTCTCACTGCTATTGTTGTGAGTAAATTAAATGATCAAGAAAGCAAGTGGGAGATTTCACAAAGTTTTTGTATAAACAACTTATGTTTGAGAACAGTCCTGCCAGCTCATTCTTGCCAGAGTTAGTCCCTGGAACAGCTCACACAACAGAAGCCAGTGGAGCCTGCAGACATCTAGCAATTGATACAGATTTGGGGACAAGAAGTGCCTTTGCCTTTCTTCCTTTTCTCTATCCTTCCTTTCTTTTTCTCTTTCAATTTTTCCTTCGTTCTTTCTCTCTCTCTCTCGCTCTCTCTCTCTCTCTCTTTTTTTTTTTTTTTTTTGCCTGCCTTTATTGCCGGATGTCTTTCTTTGAATATTTGAAGAGACTTGTGTTCAGGAATGAATTCCAAAGTAGCTTTCTACTGAATTCCTTTTGTGGTCTACACTACTTCCTTCATTCTTTTTTACTGAAAAAGGAATCATGAGTCAATTATACTAAAATTATCTGCAGACTGGTGAGACTCTTCACTTGTGACTCTTAGAGACCCTTTGCTGTCAGGAAGACTGGCTTCTAGCTGCCAGTCTTGGCACTAACAAAAATTAACAGAAGGACATTGCATGAGTCATTTAGCTCTTCTGGATCAGTTTTCTTAACTATCAAAACAGGAAGTTGGATGATCTTCAAGTGTCCCCATTCAACATCTTCCCCGAAAAGATGTTTACTTGACACAGAAACTGTCAGTTACATGTTAAGTTTGGAACTTTCGTGATGTCTTACGGGAATCAAAGAACAACTGCAGTGTGTAGTGGTAAGGAGCAACAAAGTGTAGACAGAATCTGACACAGAATCCTGCTGTACCACTTACTAGCTGTATGTTGTAACATAACACTTCAACTTAATTTTTAATCTAGTATTACATTGCTGATTGTTGTCATAGTAAATGTTAAATGAGAAAAGCTATGTAGAGTAATAAATTAGTACCTGAAGACAGTTGTGCAGTATTTCCCTTTTCTTGTTCTTTCACATCTTGAGTAATTTCTACAAGGATAACTCTGTCCAAAAGATTGTTAATCTTCTCCCTATTTGTCTTATGGTGACAGATGGTGTCTTAGATAGTAACACTTCCCAGGGTATACCACAATGACAGACTGAGAGGAATTATTTTCATAAAGTCCTATTTGAACAGGTTTTTTAATGCCAGAATATAAAGTCTCAAGCCAAAAGGTTGTAGGAGACTAAAAATAAGTTTCCAGAAAAACTGGCATGAATTTGGTGCTCAATTCATGAATGTTAACTTCCTAGTATTTGGCAAGTTAACTGCAGTGACCATTTAGAATAATTTCTGACTTTCTCTGAGTAACAGATGTTTTGTGGAATCTGTTGAATTTCATATGACAATATTATATTGCCAACTTGTCCATCTTTGGCTTTCATTTATTAAGTTGCTTCTCTATATAGATAGTTTTAATTTTAGTAGCTTAAAAATTAAAACTCCAGGAATTTTTATATTAACAAGTATTGTAATCATTTATGATTTTATTTTAGAACCCCAATGCCAGAGATATTAGGAAAATTAAGTCTGAATAGAGAATGGCAGTGATTATAAAATCACCAATATGGTAGGCAGTTACTTTTGCAAATGAGATAATTTACCAAAAGTAGATTATGTAACTTCCATTCCCTTACCTATAGAACAAAGGAGTAAAATTGGAAAGCATTGTGAAATTATAACAATTTGTTTTACTATGAAGTGTCATTTAAGGAAAAAATTGCTAATTAATGGAAAGAACAAAAGCAAGGGTGTTTGCTTTACTCAGTCATATATCCAAAGTGTCTAGAATATTGCCAGGCACATAGTAGGCATTAAACACACATACTGGCTAAGTGAACACTTCCATGACAATCATGTAAACTCTATTGATACTCTGTTCCTAAACATGCAATCTGTAGAATGTTCTGTTAGAATCTTAACCTTGTCATTTCCTAGGAAAAAATAGTTTAACTTCTTGGAATCTCCCAATTTTATTTTTCTGTAAAATGAATTCCTGTTAAAATGAGGTGAAACAATCATAATAGCAGGAATATAGTACGTAATCAATGAATTCTCTACTGAATTGTTTCAAATCATTTCACATTACTTCAATCGGCATTTCTATAAATTGTGGGTAGATTCTCATAAAACCACAGTGCTATGGTCACACTTGCTTGATTTTGTTTCACAGCAGGACCTTAATTGGAAAAGGGAGAGTTGTATATCTTAAAACTAGGAAGTGTTTTCTTTAATGTGAGAAAATATGACATCTTTTGACAGTTTTCAAAACATACTATTACAAGTTAATATCGGCACCTATAATTAATCACTTAAAGAACAAATGCTCATGTTGATGCACATGTTTTTATTACACACATGTATAATTCATTCAGAATTATGCACAGTTTTGAAAAATAAAGCATTATCTGAATGCCATTTCTATGATCTCAGGAAATATAGGCCCTGTAATGATAAAAAATAATAAAATATTCTTGTTAACTTTATTTCCCTGTATAAGTTAGAAGGTTTGTGAAATCACACATGAGGCAAAGGCATTTGCCTTACAAATCACCTAAGTGGTGATTTGTGCTGAATACATTTTTCTTTATACATTTCAGAGTGAACACAGGTTTCCAATGAGAAATGAATAATACATTTCATTAAAGCTACTTTTCATTGTATTTGGCCACTTACACTGAAAATTAGGCCCAGTCATGCATGATGGAACCAGTTGTCCTGAATGATATTTAAGACTTTTCCCAAATTAGAGCTATGGCCTATACCAAGTAATCACTATTTTACTCTTCCCTGGAGAGCTTAGAGGAGAGCACAAGGTGTCATACACTGTTAAGTAAAGAAGGTGGTACAAACAAAAAGACTTTCATAAACTCTTACTGGAAATGTGCCTTACCAGAGGACCACTTTTCTCAAGATTAATTTCATGATATCCACTGGGGAGGAAGTCATCAAAGAAGCACAATACCTATATAGTTTTATATTAAGAAAGACCAACTTTTTGATGAGGAAACTACAGCATGTTCATTTTAGGAGAGGATGAAAATAATGTTTTTTGTTTTGTTTCCTTTTGTTTTTAACAACCAGCCAGGTGGCATATAAAGGTTTTAAAGATAAAAGCCAGACTATGCATGCAATCGTGAGGACTGGTGTTTTTGAGAAAATGTAAGATTTTTTTTATGCTGCATAACTGAAAGCATGTCTCATTTGTAGTCATAATTTCTCTTGAAAAACTTTCAAGCATACACCACTCCAATTTAATAATTACTTAAATTTTAAATCACTTGATTAATCTAACCTTTTCTCTTTCCTATTCTATTTGTTAAATTATTTTCAAATCATTTCACATGACTTCAGCATGCTTTTATAAAATTATGGGTATATTCTTATAAAACCACAATGCACATCTCACAAATTTAAGAATGATTCCTTCCGTTCCCTTTTTTTTTCTTTTTTTTTTTTTTTTTTTCCGGGACCGGGGATCGAACTCAGGGCCTTAGTGCTTAGCGGCAAGCACTTAGCCCACTGAGCTGTACCTCCAGCCCTGATTCCTTAATATTATCTAATACCCCAGTCCATATTCAGATTTTCTCTGTTATCTTAAAAATATCATTTTTTCCTTTTAAAATCAACTTTGGATGAAACTGCATAACATGTTGACATTTTAGCAAAATTACTCACAGTTGGTCTGTTATAGAATGAGTCTGTGTGACAGGAAACGACTTTACTGCACTTGAGTGGGTGGAACAATCGTGACTGACTATGTATAGAATAATCTCGTGGTGAGATGTAGAAACAAGTGTTGCTGTTATGAAGCATCTGTTACTTCATAAATTAGTTATTTTTTCCAAATTTTTAGCAATCAGTATTTCACTGATTTTTATATTACACGTTATTTCTTCCACTTGAAAAACATGAATGAAAATATTCAATAATGCAAAAAGATTTTGACCATCATGAAAAGATTTCAATTTATTAAAGTATGGTGATTTGGAGGATCATGATAATAAAATGTGTGTGTTTGTAGCTCACTTCGTTTTTGGCTCCCAGCACGCACGCACAGGTGTAAAGGACCATGCACACACATGGAAACACACACCTTGGGGTCGTAAGCAAAAGGATTCCACGATTTCTGCTGCTTTGAACTTCTTGAAAAATTGTATTTGTAAATTACACAGCAGCTAAGCTACTCTGAGGAGATAATTAGCAGAATTGCTATGGAACAAGTGAAAAAATTTGAAAAAGTTGAAAAAATATATTACTTGTCATTTATAATCTGACATTTTAAGTTCAATCACAGGGAAGGGAGTTATAAAATAGGCATGCCTAGTCAGGTGGAGTGGGGCACACCTGCAACCCAGCTACTCAAGAGGCTGAGGTAGGAGGGGTGTGAGTTTAAGGCCAGCCTGAGTAACTTAGTGAGACCCCCATCTCAAAATAAAGAAGGAAGGGAGAGAGCGAGGGAGGAAGGAGGAGAGGAGGAAGAAGGGTGGGCAGGAAAAAGTACTGAAATGTAGCTATAGATTAGCGTGAGTGTGGCCCTCGACTCAATCCCCAGTATGAAGAGATGTATCTATTTCTCTAAATGTTGACACCATTTGAACTGATGTGAAATTTATGAAACTAGTGCAAACAATAGAGTATTTTTTAAATTATCAAATTGAATTGAATTACTATTTTTTCCATAAATCAATAAAATGGTAGTGGAGTACACCAAGCAATTCTGAGAGGCTAGCCAAGCATCAAGCCACTGAAATGAAGTCGGCTTTAGATTGGCCCACACCGGCCATTACTTCTTGCACTTCAGTCTTCTGTAAGAATTCTAAGTATGGCTTTTAAAATTAGAAAATAGCTGGGGATATAGCTCAGTGGAATAAGCGCTTGCCTAGCAAGTGCAGGGTCCTGAGTTCGATCCCCAGTACCGCCAAAAAAAAAAAAAAATTAGAAAATAAATTGTTTTGTCTGAATTTTTTATGAGGCTGAATGATCTCTTATTCAGGAATAAGATGTGTGTATAAGGTTCACCTATGGAAGTAGACAGAAGAGATGCATGGCACATGCATGGACATTAATTTGAGGGATATGTCAGCCACTTTGTGAAAATACTCCAGAGCTACTGTATGCACACCCGTTTCAGGTTAAGGCTTTTTCATGTGACTGTCATGTTTCCTTTACTGGCAATTGATAATACCAAGTAGAATCTAATTGTAATCAAACACACCTGGGTAAAAGTATCCTCCTTATAAAATAGCACAGAATAATGTTAAGCATTTGTAAATTAAACATGAGCACAACAGTTGAGAGCAAGAAGGTGTAGAGTTCTACAGTAACTTTTAGCTATCATGGATGAAAACAGTGAGACCCAAAGAGCTTCAGTAACAAGTGATACAGTCAAGAGTAAACCTTGCCTCATTCAGTCTGGCCTAAGGATCTGTATCCTATATGAAGCATATTTAGCATCTGGGCTAAGTACAGAATGATGTCAGAATGAATTATGCACAATTTAAATTATGAATTATACAAAGAAATTAATTTTGGAGTTGATTCAATTTTCTGTATTTGTGACATGTTCTAGTTTTGTATTATCAATGTTGTTCACATGTATTACTGTATAGTAGTGGGCTAGCTATATTTCATAGTAGTACGTTAGAAAACAGTTGTAAGGATTGCTTTTTTTCAGGTGGGATTGCAAAACCAGAACTAGATTTATGCTTCAGTGCCAAAGTGGCTTTTGTACTTGTTTCTCTCCCCTTTGTACAGGAAATTCTGAAGCTGGGAAACAAGAGCTGCTGGAGAGATGAGGAGTTAAGAGTTCATTCGGATGTCCAGATGTATCCAAGTACCCAGCTATTTGGCAATAAATACATCTGGGCAACTGATTGAACTTTTCGCTTTTCATGACTCACCTGGAATCCTCTACAACCTGAAGGGCCTGCTACATAGTCCGTCTATAAGCTCTTCATTACATGAGCTGGGAAGTGGGAGCTGCCTACGGGTGTGGAGATGCCATTGTAAATACAAGTGGGAATACATGTTAGTATGCAGCTAAAGTGAATTATGAATGTCCTAGCAAGGTAAAGGGTGCACTTTTTGCTCTTGTTTGCAAGTGAAATCGAACTAACAGAATATCTTCCATTATTCCTATTTTTGACACTTGTGATGTTCCTCCTCACTAGTATAAGCTGACTGTATTTTTATTGTGATTGAGAATAGCTCACAAGTGTGACTAATCTCTCTCGAATATTATAGTATTTTGAATGTCTATAGCTTCAAGCTGGCTACATATGAGTATGGGGCCTTCTAATGTCTTTGCCCCAGCCATCTTTTATCCTGTTAAGCAATTTCATCTTATTCACCACAGTCATCATCAGAAATTATCCTAATTTTTTTCATGTGTTTATTGCCCCTTTCTCCAGCTAGAATGTAAGCTCTATGGGAGCAGGGATCTTGTTTACCACGTTTACTACAACATGCCCAGCATTTGTAATGCCCAGCACATAATAGGCAATCAATAAATATTTGAATATATGAAAGTACTGTTACACCGATTTCGGTCTTACAAATCAGCTGGAGTTGGTCTCCAACACAGAAAGTTAATATATGGGTACTCCATAAGCTCTACTCCTTAAAAACCTTCAGTTCGCTTTGTATGTGGATACTTGCCCTGAGATAATTCAGGGATAGTTGTGCTACCACCTGTGGAGAAAGCAGGTTAAAATCACTAGGCACGTTGCCCATTAACACAGATTCTTTTGTCTACTGCTACCAGCTTGACATGATTTGCAGTAACTACTTTAACTCTATTAATATGAAAGCTGGTGCAGAAGTACGGTTTTAAATAAATGGAACAGGTCCCACATTTTAGGTAAATGGAACCAAACAAACAAAATCTCTCACAAAACATGTCAAGTAGATAAGTACAGCCTTTTGTATTATCTGAGGAACCATGTTGTTATTAAGAGATCTGATAATGGCGTGGTGAGACCCACAATAATCACGTTGTTATTAAGAGATCTGATGATGCTGTGGTGAGACCCAGAATTGCATCTAGTTAATGGTACCTTCAGTCACTTTCTCTTTTTTCTCTTTTTCTCCCATTTCCCTCCCCTCTCTTCATCCCCTCTCCCTCCTTATTTACAAAGCTTTGCTCCATTTTATCCTCTTTTTCTTGTTTATTTTCCTTTTCCCTTCCATTCCCCCCATTCCCTTTTCCCTTTACTTCCTATTTCACAATGTCTAGTCTACATTTGGGCCCCTCTTTCATCTTCAACAGTCTCAGTTTGAAGAAGAAATTGTAAAATCACTCAACATATACAGCTGCATATCCAGAACAGTTTGATTTTCCTTATGACACACTATTGAGAAGTATCAGGATCAAAGCACTGTATTAACTCGGTGCTAGTATCATGGTATCCTTTGGTGTAGATCCAGTACTGGATGTGGCAAGGAATTTAACTTCTGTTGAAGTCCACTACTCTATTGAGTCTTTGGTGTAATATAAAATAACATGTTCTGGTGGAGCAGATTGCTGAACAGTAGGTTATGAAATTGCCTCTACAGAACATCAATTGTCAAACTTCTTGAAGTGGTTTAAATATAAACCTGTCTGAATACAAGGTACTAGATCATTTGATTACTTATGATTTTTCAGTTCTAAGAGTTTTGTGCATTCAAAATTGTAGACTAAATCAAGGCTTGCTATAGAAGGTAGAAGGAAAGTTAGAGTTTGCTCATCTTCGTCGGGTACATTTCCAAATGAACTTATAGTTTTGAAAAATCTTGCATTTACTGCTGAAAGAGCAGTCTTTAATTTCACTGATTATAATGACTAAAATTTTTCCATCAAAATCATAGTTATCTGATGTGACTATGTTTGACACAGGTGAATTTTTAGTATGACACGTGTGCTTTATGAGAAAATCACTAGAGTACATTTGAAGGTGAAAGAGCACTCCTCCAGCATTCTTTAGTCTTAAGGATAATTTTGAATTAAAAGAGTAGTCCCTAAATCACTTGTCATGAATATATGCTATATTAATAGCGCCTCCCCAGGGCTAATCTGAATATTTGTGACTAATTGATCTTTTCATTTAGCCATCTGTTAAAAGCTCAGTGGGGATAATAACTAAGAGGAGTATTTTGTATTATGAGTCCATAATTTCTGAACGATAAAACTGACAAAATTCAAATCTGTATGGGTAATACTACATATTCAATTCTTAAATGCTTTAATATAAAAAGTCAGACCAGAGTCGCCTGTTGATTCCATGCTCTAATTTTTATAAACATACACAGACAGATGTGGTCTCTTCAGTATGAGGAAGAAATAACCCACTACATCACCATGATGATCATGAGATTGTCAGAAATCTACCATAAACTATGTATTCTCATGATTTAATCCATATTCCCTAATTTTTGTGAAAATATCATAGAAAGGCTGACATTTTATCTTTAGAATCACTAATAGTATATTGGACCAGACCTGGGGAAGAAAGAATAAAAAATATTTTGAGAACAGAAATTTGATTGAAAGGTAACCCATCTTTCTTCAGTGTCAGAGTGTGACAATGGTGAAGCTAAAGATGAATTGGAAATGGCTAGCTTTAGAGGATGCAAGGAATTACCCACAGTTTTCGATAAAGTTATGACTTCTAACATTTCCAAATATAACTTGAGCAAAACTACAGTTCTTTTATACTTAGGTAGGAGTTTCTGACTTTACACGTTTAATCTCTTCAAGTTTCTTCAGTTCCGTTCCCTTTAATTAGACAGTTACTTTGTGCCCGAAACTTGGCTAACGAATATGGAATGGAAAGCGCATAGATATGGCTCCTCTACCAAAAATTTGTCTTTAATACAAAACCCCTAAGGCCATGTTGCTAGTAGCTTTTATTCTTTGCAATGCTTTTTTTTTTTCATTATTTTGTCTTCTAAAATGAATATTGATTGTGGCTTTTAAGTATTTTTGTAAGTAAAATTGATCTTGATTGTTGGAAGTATATTTTTGAATATCTAGTGAAGATACTGTTTGGTTCAATTGTTTTTCAAGTACTCACACTGTTTTCATTGATATGTGTTAATGAAATATGTTAAATGCATAGATTCCACAAGCATAATTTTCATATAATGCTCAGGTATGGGTTTGTGCTTAAATTTTCATATCATAGAGGTTATTCTATAATTTTTATTTTGGTATCAAGAATTGAACTCATGGCCTCATGCTTGTCAGGCAAGCACTGTGCCACTGAGCTACATCCCTAGCCCTATAATATTTTGTATAAAATTTTACTATTGCAAACTATATGGAAACTAATATTTGTCTACATTTGTAACTTAGCAAATGTAGCTACTATTATTTTTGCCTGAATATCTTATAGTTCTTTAGAAATAGCATGAAAATATTTGTGATTTATGCTGTAGAAAAAATGAGAGACAAGCTGTCTAGTCACTAATTCTAAACATATTTCTAATTTTCTCTTAATATTTGAGATAGCTAGTAGGTTTTAGGTTATTCAGTATTTTTCTGTACTGAAAAACCATATATATGTACACACGTATGTCAATATGGGTATATATAAACATTTGGATTGTTACATATTCAAATACAGTTGCTATAAAGGTCCTGTAAATTCTCATTAAACAAATGATTTTCTTTTAGTTTTATAAAGTAAATTTTCCCAAATTTAAATACTTAAAAATCACAGGTATTAGTTTTGTGTTTGCACAACTCTGATAACTCTGTTTTGAAAGGTTAGTGCAGTCTGCAGAATCAGAATTTTGGAGTTTTGTTTCCTCTTAGTAATTGATCTTATCCAAGGTTTAAGAGACTGTTCCATCCCTTTTCCATCTTGTAGAATTGCAGAACATTCCTGGGGTTTGGGGGGGATGGGGATTGAACCCAGGATCTTCGGCTGAGCTGCATTCTCATCCTTTTCGTGTTTTATTTTATGGCCGTATCTTGCTCAGCCCCTGAGCCATTCAGGTTGAGTTCCAGCTTTCTGTTCTCCTACCGCACACTCCCAGCATACTAGGATGACAGAGAGGCTCCGTCACACTCAAGCACACAACATTGCTTATTATAAAATACCGCCATACTCTACCAGTCATTTGAAGAATCATATTATGAAGCTTAACTTATGTTATATAATGTATATAGTTGATTCCTATTATATTCCTAAACTTCAAGAATATAAAATTTGCCAGGTATTCTGGCACAAAAGCCTAAGTCCATCACTCTAGGAGACTGAGGGAAGCAGGAAGTTCACAAGTTTGAGACCAATTCAAAAGACTTACCCAAACTTGTCTCAAAATTTAAAAATACCATAAAGGACTTGCAGATGTCCCTCAGTGTGAAGATCCTCAGCTCAAACTTTAGTAAGTACTGAAACAAATAAATAATGGAATACAAATTTTTAGCTATACTTGTAGCTGAGTGGTAGAACACTAACTTAGTATATGTGAAGCCCTGGGTTTAATCCTCACATACGCTAAAACAATTTTAAAATTAATAAAAGAATGTAAATTTTACCAGCACTAGAAGGCACAATTTTTCCCTCAAATTATTTTAATTAATGAATTGGAGATCGCTGTACATAACAGATTTTATGATTATTGTTCTCAGTGATATGAGAACTTAGAAAATGAACATTTGCTGTTCACCCTTTCTGTCTATATCTCTCAGGAAAATATACATACAGAAACTTGATCCAGTGAATTGTTAAGAGAATATAATGTTTTGAGCTATAATAATGGGACTCTACCGTGGATGAGAATGTGGACGACAGAGTGTTTAACAAGACAGTCACAAACAAAGGCAATCACTACACCTTGCTATGGCAAATACATTTCCAAGTGTTATGCTACAATTTACTGAAGTACAGTGCATTTTACACTCTCTTTAAATCTTTTAATTTTTATTAATCTTTGGACATTTGATACATATTGAAAGTCATGTTATGGCTTCTCTTAGCATAGAAAAAGAGAAAGATTTTGAAATGTATTGAGGGCTAAGAAGAAAAAAAAGTAAAGGCTATTCATATTTTTTGGTCTCTTTTATCCTTTTTCCTGTCCTTTACTTCCAGACCGCCCAGGAAAAAGGACTTATGTGTTGTCTGGCAGGATCTTGTGACCTAATGGTCTTGATGGTATCACTCTCTTCCACGAAATATTTTAGTTCCTGGGAGGCCATATTTTTTGTATTATCATGATAAGGGGATGATTTTGAGATACACTTTTGTGTATGTAGGACTAATATAATTGAATAGTGAAAGTTGAGAATAAAAAGAGAAAATAATAAATTGATAGTTTCGGTGACTAGATGCATAGTGTTATTAAATGAGACAGGAAACAGAGATGCAGTTAGTTTGTGTGAAATTTTACTTTGAAATTTCTAAAGGAGCTAAAAAATGCCAAAGAAAAATTATCAAGACAGATTTTCATTATCATATTCCTTGAAGATATTTACAAACTAGAGAAAATGGATCATCTTTTGACTTTGTGCCATATTCTCAAGCTATGCAGCTCTCTCTCTCACACACACACACACATACACACACACACAGATATCTCCAAATTCTTTTTTCATTTTCTATTTTTATTAGTATATATTTATGTACATAATAATTACATTCATCTTGGAAAATTGGTACATATCCGCATCACATCTTGACCATCTTTCAGGTTCTTCTCATTGACAGCCCAGTGTGAACAAATTTCAGAGTATCACAAACCTGATTCTTGGAATAGTTTTATAATCCCAGAAGCAAATATGGTTAGATGCTTAGTGTGGGGAAAGAATGTAATCAAAAATGAAGTAGAAATTATAGAGAAAGTAAAGTAGAGAACAGAGAAGCCTAAAAATTATTCCCAGTAAGACCAGAAGATCCTTAGGTTAGCTAATAGAATTCACACTCAACAGTTCTTCAGTGTCAATGTAAAGATCGATAATGATATATTTCACTCCGTACAGATGTATTTCCACAGTGCGAGAAAGAGAAATTCTCAGCAAATTTTTTTTTTTTTTTTTTTTTTTTTTTGGCGGTACTGGGGATCGAACTTAGGACCCTGCGCTTGCTAGGCAAGCGCTTATTCCACTGAGCTATATCCCCAGCCCCCCATTCTCAGCAAATTTGATCCACTCCACTCTGACCATCACTTTACCATGTTGAAGATACTGAGTACCAAGTGAAGAATAATTCACCACCTAAATATTAAACTGGGTTTTGTGACACAACAAATAACTTTGAAAATAGAAATAAAATGCATTTACTCTGAAATTCTTTGAAAAGTTATTCACATTTACTTCTTATGGTAGCACCTTAGAGGGTATGTTGTCACCTCTTAGTCCACAAGAGAAACTAAAGATTTTTGTTTCAATGTTCTCCTACTACTGATGTTTTGTTGCCAATTTTCAATAATACTCCCTATGCTCTGACTATAACATGCTATCTATAGGCTGTTATGACATAGAGTGGTTGCTGTATTTAATAGAGTAAACTTCATCAATTTTCTTATTTTGGTGTAAACCTGCTGTTGCTGGTCTCTGGAAAGTATTGTTGGTCAAGGCAAAGGTGTAGAGATTTCTATGTACATGCAGAGTGCTTTGTTTTGAAGAAAAACAAAATTAAGAATATGTAGAATATGTTCATTTTATTAAAATTTTTTAGTTTTCCATGTTACTTTAAAATGAAATCTTTATTTTAGACATGATAATTGTTAGATTTGGTTTGCAAAGTAAGGAGGTTATGTTCTTAATTCCTTCTTTAAAAACATTGATTTGAAGGGATGTGTATGGCAACAGAGAGATATTTAGTACAATCTCATATAAATAAAATCTGTACAAGCAATTTTAGAGAAATTACGTATGGTGATGCATTAATATACAAATGAAAACTTTGTTCTGTTTGCTATTCTTTATCACTGCCACAATATAACATGTTTACCTGTGTGCTAAACTAAGTATTGCCTATTTCTTATCACTACATAGATGCATTTAAGTTCACTAAGTTGGTCATTATGCAAGTGCATTATTTGCACTTTTAACTAACTTTTCGTTTTATTTTTTTTTTCCTCTCCCCAGATTGGAAGATACAACCTGTTAATTTTCTCTTCTCTGTTTTAAACATTGGTTGGTAAAAACTGAAGCAATCATGGTGAACCTAAGGAATGTGGTGCGTTCATTCCTGTAAGCATGTTATTAGTTATTATTTTAATGAAAAGATAATTTTTATGGTAGCCTGCTTAAATGTATTCAAATTGCTTCTGTATGACCAGTCAGGTATATTTACCTCAATCTACATAAATGGCTTGCATCCCAAAAGATTAACATTATGGATGTTTCCTATTTCAAAATAATAAATGGGGAAAAACAATTTAGATTTGAAGTTAACATTGCAGCTTATGCACTCAAACAAATAATATGGTGATAATACTATGAATTCAAATAATCCCAATTCTCACTTAAAAAGGAGAAAGGTTTCTTCCTTTTTTTAAATGTGGCCTGAGCTGGCAAGTTAATAAAATGTCTCAATAAGCCTCTGAATTTATGAAGAATAATAGAGATTGTAAAAGAAAAGACCAGAAGTTAGGTGTAAGGGTTGGTTGGTGTAGAAGTCTTGATATGATGAACTACTAGTTGAAGTCAGTAGAATGCAGCAGAAAGGGGGTAAGTAAAGAATCAGATTGAATAACTATGGCATTCTAAATCTGATTTAATCTAAATCTACCCTTGGAGCAAAGGGGCTTGGGAAAAGAGATCCAAAGCTGCATGAACACTGATCAGTACAGCCGAGAAGACCTGAATCTCCTTGCTCCTGCATATAACCTTCTTGTGAGCCCTGAAAAGGAGCATACAGGAAATTGTTTACAGCCTAGTATAGTGTGCCAACATTGGATCCTCTATAATATGATATAAGGCTGCCTTAAAGGCATCAACATATTCTACTATGAAATTAAGGAATTCATACACAGTTTTTTCCATTCTGCAAGAGAAACAAGGGACCATTTGTCTCGTCTATAAATACCCATTGTCGTATATCAAGCAAAAGCTCAGTAGATTTAAAATAGACTCAGGTTTTTATTTAAATTATCATTTTATATATTTAGAATATAAAATTATATTTTCATTAAAATTTAGTAGCAGTAAGTAAATTGTTTGTATTGTCCAGAAAGAAATTATGATTTTCATGTACATATTTTACGAGGTTCTTGTGGGCTTAATAACAGTTAATGTATGAATAAAATTCAAGAGCAAAACCTTAATGACTATGTGTTTGTAAAAGGACTTTATATATTTCAGCAAGCACATGAGTATCAAATGTTACATTTAATTACATACAGCCAAATCTTAATTACACAACTGTGGACATAGGATGGATGTGAACAAAAATCATAAAAACCATGACAGTAAGTGGTACTCCATAAGACTTGATTAAACTGAATTTAATTAAAGTCAGGACACTGAAATAAATATTCTTTCAAAATCTATCCCTGCACCATCATATCATTCTGCAATTGATAAAGATATATTTGGATTCCACAAGCCTCTTCAGCAATTCAGTGTTTATTTTATGGGCTCTTGAATATGCTCTATACATATATGTGTATGTGTGTGTGTGTATATATATATATATACATATATATATATATATATATATATTTCTGATGAGTTGGAGATAGAGAACTACTTGAAGTGTTTCCCTACCATAAAATCCCCAGATAATTAAATTATAAAATTTATAATTAGACCTAAGTTTTCATGTGTTTTCATTATGTCTAATTTTATCCTGAATTCCTCTACAACTTTTTTTTTTTTTTTTTGGCGGTACTGGGGATCAAACTCAGGACCCTGCGCTTGCTAGGCAGGCGCTTATTCCACTGAGCTATATCCCCAGCCCTCCTCTATAACTTTTAAAGACATATGAAAAAAATTAGATGTTTTCATAATGTACATAGAAAGTGTGACATTCGCCTGCATATTTTCCTAGAATCTTATTACGTAGCCTTAAAGATAAATATATTTGTATGTCTGCAACTGATAATTAAAAACACGGCTTATTATTTGAGCACTAACTATTGTGGGAGTACATATGATGATCATCATTTAATTTACATGAGAATTTTTTCTAACTGTAGCAGGACAAATCTTTTATCAATTAGGCCACAAAAGAACTTGGGAAATACCTTAGAATTTCTGAAGGGACTGACTGTGAGATTGTGTGCTTAGCATGCACAAGGCCCTGGGTTCAATCTTTAACACTAAGCTAAATTAAACTAAAATATAGTAAATTAAAATATAAAATTAAGTAATTATATGAGCCCAGTTGTGCATAGACAGGTACCATTTTGAAAATAAATGGGTTTTTTTTGCAAATTTTTAAATACATGAGTTAGTATTCACCAATCGTCAATTTTTTTTGTTTAACCTTGAAATCAAGTTGTCTTAGCTATTTCATTAATGAAAATAACTATATTAATATTATTAGACAGTTTAGGAGCTTATCCTTTGAAAGAACATTTATGTATGTGACTTCAATAAATCTCCTGTCACTGTCAGGGGAAATTGGAATGCACGAAGTCAACCATGTCCATTTCTTTTCTATTAGACTGCCACCTAGCCTGAAAGTTCTGCTAGAAAAATCTGCCTAAATACTAATAAGTACATTTTAATTGACTTAAGAGATTTAGTTCCTAGTTCATGAAATGTAACACCCACGGATGTCAATTGTCACCACAAATCATTAAGCCTAGAGCAGGACCAAGAAAACATGGGGCACAAATAAGGAAACTGACAAATAGATGGAAAATTTATAGTCCAAGACAGCGAATTGGGCCCTGGAACATAGGTTGCTGAGTATGCTTATCACATGCAAGGCTCTAGGTTTGACCTCCAGCATCAGAAAGAAAATGAAGCTGTTAACCAGCATGAAGTCACTTGCAAATGTGAGAAGGTAGGAAGAGTTCTAAAAAGGAATGAATAAGTACTATTGTCAGAACCCACTGTGCCTCTTTCAAACACATTCCTGAAGTTGACGAAATGGCAAGTTATTTTTTCTTAGCTTTGGATCAAAAGAAGGCAACTTCTAATTTTCTTGTCAGGCTACTGGATCATTTAAGGAAATCATTTTCATTCTCTTGTCAGCTATCTCAAAGGATATTTCAACAAAATCAGTATTTTAAAACGTATAAGGAATACATGAGCACAGCAAGTTGAACAATACTGTGGCTTGGGGCTGCTGTACAAGTGTGGAATGTAGCCCTCGGAATCAGTGAGACTTTTGCATGGACGCTGGCCCTGCCAGCAGGCTTGGGAAAGTTATTTCACTTCTTTAAACTTGAGCCTGCTCAATCTGTGTAAGAGACATAAGTCAGCAATGAGCTCATGTGGCATTATAAAATATCAAAAGAGATTATACATATATTTCAACAAAGTACATACATAATTCATAATAATTAGACAATATACGTGTAGAAAAATATTGGAGTTTAATTAGAAGACAAAAAATAGTGATCAAGATAAGGATGATGACGACGACCACGGCTGTGGAAGGAGAGGCAGTTGATTTATATATGCAATACACTGTGCAGAAGCAATAGTATATGTATCTGATTGATGTTTTTATTTTTCTTCTTAATTTTCAGTGTGCACCTAATTGGCCTGTTGGTTTGGCAATTCGATTTTTCTGTGAGTCCAGTAACAGCTATGGTAACTGACATTTTCAATTCATCCGATGGTGGGCGCTTTAAATTTCCAGACGGGGTACAAAACTGGCCAGCACTTCCAATCGTTGTCATAATCATCTTGACAATAGGCGGCAACATACTAGTCATCATGGCAGTGAGCATGGAAAAGAAACTGCACAATGCCACCAATTACTTCCTAATGTCCCTAGCCATTGCTGACATGCTAGTGGGACTACTTGTTATGCCGCTTTCTCTGCTCGCAATTCTTTATGGTAAGTACAATTCTATCAGCTTTTCAATCTCACATTACATGTAAATCTGTCCCGGGTGTCATGATAAGCACTCACAAAGCTGATTATTTTACCTATGGCATTTAGCAGATGAAGAGCAAATTATGTGACAGAACAAATTGTTTGTATGTCTTTCTATTTATTAAATAAGCAGAGTTTTCAAAAAGGAAAATGGATATTTTATAATATATTAAAGTTATAGGGGCTGGGGATATAGCTCAGTGGAATAAGCGCCTGCCTAGCAAGCACAGGGTCCTGAGTTTGATCCCCAGTACCGCCAAAAAAAAAAAAAAGTTATATATAAATGCTTTCTTCTTCAGTATCATCTGTATATAAGAAATTACTAGTTGTACAGAATGAGACAGTGACAGAAATATCCCTTGTGTCCATATTCTGGGCAGTACACAAACCATCTCTAACACTAAAAAGGAAAACTGGTCTAATTTTATTTTTCGTATTTTTGAGACAGAGTTGTGCTATGTAGTTCAGGCTGGCCTCAAATCACAAGGATCCTACTGCCTCAGCCTCCCGAGGGTTGGCACTATAGATGTGCACCACCATGCCTGGCTCACCTTCTTTACTAAATACATTTTAAGTAGTCCTTGGTTGTTGTTGGAGGAAGGTTTGCTGAGGAAACCAGGTCCTCGTGCATGCCAGGCAAAAACTCTGCTACTGAGCTACACCCCAGCCCTAAATAATCATTTTTAATATTGACAAACTAAGTAATTAGCACAAAATAAGCATTCATTAAGAGCTAATCTTCATGCAGTCCAAAATTCATATTTTTACAAGGAGACAAGATATAACAAAGTTAATCACTAAGTACATAAGTGCAATTTTAGATCATCATTTAATAAAAGTTCAGCCATTAAATATTTCATTACATTAATTGTTTAAATTTTTTCATTTGATTTTCTACCTCTTCTAATCATTTTTACCTAGGTTTTATTTTTGGCTAACAATTATGATAAGCGATCAAAATAACATATAGTTCTACAAGTATCCCTTTTTAAAGCAATCAAAATAACACACAGTTCTACAAGTATCCCTTTTTAAATTCTTTTTTTTTTTTTTGAGACAGGGTCTTGCTGTGTTCGCCAGACTGGTCTAGAACCTCTAGACTCAAGGGTTCTTACTGCCTCCTTGGTCAGTGCTCAGTTTTCTACAAGTACCTTTCTAGAAAGTTGGAAAGCCCAGCTTGAATTTAATTGCTACTATACTCATCTCACAAAAGAGTGAAATAGACTTTCAGTCCCCTGGAGGGTATAATGGAATCACACTGTAAAGCATATTATTAAAAGTGTATATAGTTTCTAAATCCTAAAAGAACTTCAATAGGCCTAGAAAATACTCTCTCATGAAACTTAAAAGTTCATTAGTTGCCTAAATGTACAGGATATACTGTGGCAATATGTTACCTTAATAGCTGTTTTATAAAATGTTCTTAGAAGATATGCTTTTCCTGTCTTTACTGAATTTCAGTGACCCATTAACCTCAAAGTATCAGCATTTTACCTCCTCAGTGGCCATTTTCTCCCTCTACAGCTCCAAAATTAAATAAGAAAAGGTTACAAAAATGAACTGAGCCTATGATTTAGAAAGCATATTCTGTGCTGTGATGACTGTTTCATTTTACCACTTTCTCCCTTTAAAAAATATGTAGAAGGCTAAATAATGGCATTAACAATAATCCAAATTGCCTGACACATTCACCCTCCACCTGTACATGCAAAAGACATAGAGGAGAACAAATGAGAGCACACAACAGCACTACCAAGTCCGCAGAACATTCAAATTCCAAACAATTCCTTGAAGTGCCCAAACAAATAAGAAATCGTGACCCATCACTGAGGTTTCCCCTGAATGGTCTTGTGCAGAATAACAGTCCAGAAAAAAGTGCAGGACAGAGGGAAGAGGAAAGCTATTAAGAAACATAAAATAAACCTAAAGTCCTTACAAGAAACAAAGTCAATTCCAAGTATGAACACTTTCTGTTGAAGATCAGGCTTTTGTTTCGGGATTTTAAAGTATGTATAAAGAACGAGAAGGCAGTCTTGATCCAAATGTGGAGGCACATAAGGAGGGCTAACATGGTTCTACTATTGTATTATATCACTTAATGCTAAGCAATAATCGA
>PVLD010028235.1:0-19671 GCA_004027595.1 Dinomys branickii
AATGCCCCTAACTGAAACTTGCCCCCCACCTCTTGGTCTGTATGTGCTGATAGAAGCCCCCCAACTGAAATTTACCCCACCCTAAGCTTGTGGTTTGCAGGCATAAAAACCCAACCATCCACCCACCCGGCGCTCTCCTTGCCTGCACTGCAACGGGGACGCCGCTGGGTACCAGCTAAAATAAAGCGCTCTTTCTTATAAGACGTCTTGATTTTTGGATTTTTTTGGGTGTCCCACATGAACCACTCCACACCGAAATAGCCACTACTTAAAAACCTGCCAATTTTAGAATGCAACTGGAAAAAATAATAATTCCATGTCCATTTATAAAGAAATAAGTCTGTAAGCTATTTAACTGGCTGTGAAGTGGCAGCCTTTCAAGCTGGTTGGAAATGTATTTATTAACTGTGGTGGGTTTTTTTATTAAATATTTTTCTTTTATGTCTTTTGAGAATGCCAGGGAATGGCTGGCCGTATTTCTGACCAACAGATGAAAGACTCCCCATCTAAGGCAGGAAATCAATTTGTATCTCTCTGCATGGCCTGCAGGGTGGCCTGGAGGATCCAAGAGTTCCTCCTGCCCCAGAGGCTACACAAAAGGAAGAGAAATGTTAATCACGGGTGCGGCAGGAGGGAGGGCAACAAGGTGGCCAGGAGGCCTGCAGGCTGACAGCTCCCAGAGGAGGGGAGGTTACTATAGGTCAGCATCTTCCTCCAAGTCACCAGTCCCAGGGCATAGATCTTTCTCAAATGGCAAGGGGGTCAAAAGACGGAGCAAGGTAGGAGGGAGAGGAAGGAAAACGGATGAAACTAGAATTAAGGTGTACTGCATACATGTGCCAATTCCACACAAGGACTATACTCATGATGTACTGCAAACATGGACTAATTTTTTAAAAAGACAAAAAGAAAGTTTAAACTAAAAGTCCACACTGTGTTCTCTAAACCACATCCTGTTAATACCATCACCACCCAGCCATTCTTCACTTTTCTAAAACTGTCCTGACAGAGGTGAAACACATTTTCAGTCTGTGCATTCAAAGCAGAATCTGAAGAAGTTACACGAAAAGTTTTGCCTGGTGTATCTCCTGAGACTCATCAGACGATTCCTCCTTAACTTCCTCTTGTAAACCCCTTTACCATTTATTTGATGAAGGCGCAGAGTCAATGGTCATTTAGAATCTCATGGGCTAGCTTTAGGGTTCACATTTCTGATGTTTAAGGTTTTTTTAGCAGTTTATCTGTTTCCTGTATTCTGATAGGTTAATAGATCAAAATGCTTAAATGTACCCAAATTTACCCTGGATGCTTTTGGCAAGATGAATTATTAGCAGTTAACCACTGTGGAGGTCCATGAATTACTCCAGAGTAAAAAAATAAACAATGCTTTCAAATCTCCATTCTTTTCTTAAGTTAACTGAAATAATTCCATAAAAGAAGACCTCTCCTTATCAATTATTTGGTTACCCAGAGGTACAATTTTTATATAAAAACTAAAATAAATGCTTCAGTTTTCCCTTGTCTTTCTGTTTTCCAAGTCATGAGTTGTTTCCCTAGCATCTCCTAAAAATGATCACAAATTCCTTTGATATTGGATGTTGTTGGCAGTCAATAATAATTCATAGGATTTTATATAAGAGAAGTGTTTAAAGCCCCTTGCAGTTATTCTCATTCTGGATGTTAAAATTGCCCCATCTCCTTCCAGGGGACCCTACAGAGTAGGATCCTGAGTCTTTTCAAGAAAGTTTCAGTGATCAAGGATTCCATAGAACATCACAGATAGAGCAGGATTCCAGCTCAGTGAATTTCTGCTAAATAAGGGCACAATGGAGCATCAAGACCTACAGAAAGAGAGCATTGCTAGCACAGATGCCTCCCGGAGTCTCCTGGCCCCCTACAGCCTGATACAACCCATGCCTCGGGTTGCACAAGAGACTCAACCTATCTGCGCTGGCCTTAGGATAAAGGGGACCCATCAGCATGCAACCCCTTATACCCAGGTCCTTCTGCCCAACTGTGGGTTAGCCATCCCTACCAGTTCCTGCTGAGGCAGGAGGAACAGAGGAGACCTCCCTGGAGGAAAGGTCAGGCCTGAGGGGCAGAGAGAAAAAATGGGAAACAGCTTTCCAAAAACCACAGCCAGTGCCTGGCTCTAATAGCTGACCCACCGCTGGGAAAAGGCACTTGCACTGTAGGCTTCTGGGAAGGCCCAGGCTAAGTCTCTAGAAACCATGAAGAGCATGAGTTACCAGATGGGTGTTCCAGGGAGCTCCTTTCTAGGTCTTTCACGTCCTGAACACAGAATTGGACAAGACAAGCAAAAAAAGGTAACGAGGGGATTGATTTATTGAAGGCAGAAGTTTACTGTGCATGGCAAAAGGGGGCTGGTTGAAAGGCTCACAGTATCCCAGCGTAAAAGAAGGGCTCTTCAGAATCTAAAATGCCTAGATTGGCCCCATCCCAAGTAACTGGCACTGGGACAATTGTTCTGCCCAAAACACACTTGGCCTCATATCAGACTTAAATGAAATGTTTTTTGATTGGTCCTCCCATACATAAATGAAGGATAGAGAGCAGCATTTTCTGATCAGCCCTTTGAATACTCCCAGATTCAGATAAAAAACTGAGAATATCACTTTCTGATCGGTTCTGGGTACAGTGCTCAGGAGTCATGAGCCTGGAATCATTTTACATCCCATGTCCCACATGTGTTCTCTCTTTTTAGGAAACATCTTGCTCAACCTGTTAGCCATGGGTTTCTGTGATTTCTGACATGGTTAGTTGGCAGGTCTGCTCCAGCCCTAATCTCCCACCTCCTGCCCACCTCTAATGATTAAGCCATACCTGGGATGCCATGCACTTTAGAATATCCTAAACAACCCATGGTGACCCCTACTCACTTATGTTAATTATAATCTCATTTACATTGTGACTTTGAGATTCTTTATGGGCTTTGGGCGGCATGACAGTTCCTCAAAAGTCCATAAAGGGTCCAGAACTCCTCCTTCCCATGAAAGGAGGAGACTTACTCCGATTGGAGTGTGAGTTCAAAGAGCTGCTCCCTCCCTGTAGGGTCTGCATAGAGGCTGTAACACCAGGCTTCTTCCCACTGCCCACTCCACCCTGAGGAGTGGGCCCTGGCTCAGAAATCTGTGCTTTCACTTCTACCTTTGTGTGCCCTTATGTCTTCGTTCAGGGTGCCACCCACCTAGTATGGTCCCAGACAACCTGACAACACTACAGCACCATGTTGTGCGTGCCTGGTCCTCTGTGATGTCCCATGGTGACAACAGACTACAGCAGCACCAGCTCTGCTGTCCAGGATTTGAAGCTCCCCCTCGCTGCCGTGATGATTCCTCTGTGCCTGGGTCCAGTGTTATCTTTGAGCGCGTCCTTCTGAATAAGTAGGTGCTGCAGCTGTCTCCCCAAAACAAGACAGCATGGAACAGGAGTTCGATGCCATGATGTTGTGTTTCATTCTTCTCTCCAACTTAGCAGTGATTCGACCCAGTGAAATCACTCAGGAGAATCAGTAAATAGTGAGATAATTCTGTTAACTTCTAACCTGTTTCTCTTTATTTCTTAATGTTTTATACATGGAAATAACAAAAATATTAGTGAAGCCAGGACATATCAGAAGGAATTCCTAATTTTAAGGAAAAGAGAGTATTAAAAACCCTCTAATTTGTAGTAAAAATATGTATATGGTTGTGTTCTTAATTTTATTTATTTATTTTGGGGGGGGGTACTGGGAGTCAAACTTAGGACCTTGCACTTGCTAAGCAGGCGCTTATGCCACTGAGCTATATCCCCAGCCCATGTTCTTAATTAAAAAAAAAAATTGAATACTTACCTCACAATTTGTAATGTAATAAATTATTTTTGTATCATGTATTTGTTTTCTTTATTTTAAAGAGAATAAAAAATAAGAAAAACAAACCAAATGATACAAAAGTTCAAAACAAGATGATAGGAAGTATTTAAATGTAAAAACTAAACACTAGGAAAAAAACTTGAAAATGTTCTCTCATAGTGTCAGAATTGAAAGATGCTTCCAACTATAACTAAAAGTGAAGAAAAGTAAATCCATAACTTGATTACTATTTTAAAAGCCACACGATTCACGAAAAGTGGGAAAACCATCAAATATGTCCATGTCATAAAGTCCCAAGTTTTCTAATATTTACAAACATTCTATAATAATAAGAAAGACTGATAATTCAGTTGAAAAATGGCTAAAACACAAGCAGAATCTGTTCAATGATTAAAAAATATATAAATGTAGGATGTAAGTTAGTCAGCTTTCGTTCCCCGAGACAAATGCCTCAGAAAAAAACAATGTAAAAAGAAGAAAAGCTTATTTGGGCTCACAGTTTCCCAGGTTTCAGTCCATGGTTGCTTAGTCTTTTTGGCCTCATGCAACACAGAGATCCCTGTGGAAGTGTGCAGCAGAGGAAGCTCATATCTCATACTGACAGACAGTGGTGGAGCTCAATTCTGGATGTCTGGGTGCATCGTGGAGAGGTGAATTTGGAGTCTATACCTGATCCCTGGCCCCTTCCCCTCTGGCACTATTCTGATCGGCTTCCCTGCCACCATGAACTAAGGAGTTCTGGTCCACCACACACTTCTGCCATGATGTTCCGGCCTTGAAGCAGTTGACCATGGACTACATCCCCTAAAACCATGAGCCAAATTAAACCTCTCCTTAAATTGTGAATATTAACCCCAGTAACAGGAAAGCCAACTAATACAAGGACCTAGTTCTGTATGACACTATAAATAGACACTTAATTCCAGATCTGCCATACATACACACATACTTGTTGATAAATTCTGATCCTAAAAGATCTACTTGAGTGATACTTTAATAAAGGCTAAATGGTCAAATAACTATTGGACAATTCAAATATCTAAAAAAAAAAAAAACACTGGTTTGGGTATGCTGGAAAAATTTTGTAGCTTTTGACTGATGGTTCTTTAATTTTCTTTACTGCAGGAAATATTGAAGCAATAAAAAGTCAGCTCTTACTGTGGAACAAGCTGGCACTTACTCATCTTAGAACTATAGAGATGCTCGGGTCCTCTCAGTGACTTCCTTTGTGCGCCTCTGTCTGCTCAGTTCTATCCTTTGCCCTCTTGGATATAGCTCTGATTCCTGCTTTACAGGATGTGACCACAGAATAATGAGACCAGTTTAGCAAATCTTTTGGACATATTGTTCAATGCTTATGTCAATTCAATAACGATCATATTCCATCACCTAGACAGATATCATTTTTGTACAAACGATATTAATCTTGTGTCTCATTTCCTGGAGTAAGGCCGATAATCAGGCCACTTAAAGTGGCCCTGTAGAAGAACACTGTATTCTTCGCTATCTGTTTCCTGTCTCTCTAATAAGATCAGAAAACTTCTAATGCAATAAGTATATTGTTCTTACTTTTCTTTTGAAATTCATGTTGACAGTGAAATCATGTCATGAGATTTTAGTCTTTTTCCTTAAAGTTTAACAAGCAGAGGAGCCATGGGTTATAACCAAAGGATAAAAGGAGAATTTCACCCTATAAAAGAAAAGAGAACAAATTACTGCCTGGGGTAGCATTATAATGAGATATCTTTCAGGAAGCTGTGAATCTCCTACCTCACCATAAAGCTTCCCTGGGACCCAGAGCCACTCCAGCCCCGAGCTGGCACCAGGCAAGAGTTACAACGAAGGTGAAGGGAATTGGGGGACTGGGGCGCCTGGATAGGGAGCTCCTCTTCTACACTTGATTACTGCAGACTTACAGTTTTTTCCAAGAAACCCAGAGGCAGGCAGTGGTCCCTAGTTCCCATTTTCATGTTGCAGACGTATGAGGGGCTGGTAGTTACAATTAATAGTGAACAATGTTGCCATGGGCCACCTTTCCAGTCTGCTGCTCAGGACAACGCTGACACTGTGATGGGGGTCCTCTCCTTCTGCACAGCTTTAGGTTGAGTCCACAG
Source organism: Dinomys branickii (assembly GCA_004027595.1). Taxonomy (NCBI): domain Eukaryota; kingdom Metazoa; phylum Chordata; class Mammalia; order Rodentia; family Dinomyidae; genus Dinomys; species Dinomys branickii. The sequence goes on from PVLD010028235.1 coordinate 5,989, forward strand.
GCTGAGGTCACTTGTGTGGCATCTGTGACAAGGAGAGCCACAGCCTTGAGACTGCAAGCACTGCACTCCGTTCCCTGATGCAGAGATGCAGACATGTGCCTCTAGGGGCTGTAAACAGCTCAGGTACCTCACCTGCAGCAGGGAAGAGCAGGTCACTGAGACTAGTGTGCTGGTCCCTGACTCTGTATATCTAAGGGGCGGGGCAGAGCCTAGATGGGAGGACAGCTGGCTCCAAGCTGCGGAACCATGCCCTGTGGTGAAGACACCAGGAACGTATCCCCCAGTGTTTCCTATCTCCCTCTGCCCACACGGCCCTGGAAGGCCTTGCACTCTGCTTCACTGAGGTGAGCTCCAGCCAGGCTGGCCTCACCCGCTGTGGTGGCCTGCATGTCACCTTCCTACCTGTTTGCCACATCCAGTGGGATTTTTGCTCTGATGGTCCTTCACTCACTCTCCCACAAAGCATTCAGGCGCACCATGCTTTAAGATATGTTAATTTTATATCTTTCTCACCATGGGTGCTGGAACTCACCTGTTAGTCCTCTCACTTCTGTTTTCTGTTGCCCCAGGAATTGCCATCCTGTGTTGCTGGAAGGTCACTCGCTTTAGGTTCTTTCATCCTCTTGCAACCTCCAGGGTAATGTGACCCCCATGGTTTGGGGTGATAAAACTCAGACAGAAGCTGAATCTGCCCAACATCACAATAGTGATAGGAAGGAATGTTACGATTTTTAACTTTTTATTTATTTTTGACACAAAAATTACACATAGTGATAGGTAGCCATGGGATATTTAGGTACATTTATAAAGTGTGTCATGTACAAATCAGAGTCAGCACATCTATTTCCTCAGAGATCAGCTCTGTGTCCTGAAAATATCCCAACTCCTTTCTTCTATGTATAAACATGCACTGTGTCGCCACTGTCATCTCCCCACTGTGCCATCCCACACCAGACTTCTCTCTCCTTTTCCAGGTAACTTAGTGCCTGCTGGATGACTTTCCCCATCCCTCCTTCCTCTTGTTTTTGAACCCAAACCTTGGCTTTTAGATATTTTAGATTATAAAAGTGGCATGCTTGGACATAGAAGCATAGGAATGGCTCCTACATCAGATAACTACCTGGTCCTCACAAAGGCAGCTCCCTAACCTCGCCTTGCAACAATACAAAAGTACAGAAAATGGAATTAAGGAGTGCAGCTTCTGAGGTGTAAATTGTGTTTTGAAGCATTCTCCACACGGTCGGTTTCCAGACCCAGCCAAGGCCCGCACACTCCTCTCTATGAATTCCTCCCTCCTGCTCCTCTTTGCTTCTCAGTTGAGAGCTAATCTGGGCACATCTGGTCTTCAGGAAACCATGCCCTGCTCTGTTTCCGCTGCCGGGGACCATGTCTCCAAGCCTGTTTGTCAAGTCTATTTTTCCAGTCCTTGAATTACTCTTCTATGTGTCACTGGTTCCCATTGAGATTATTTTTCCCTGCCATTCTCCGCACATTACATAGAAGCACCCTAACACACGAACATTTAAAACCCCACCTCCCCCTGCAACCCCCTTCAGTTTTCATGCCTGAGCCTCCTTTTCAATCAGGCTTCCTGACTGTCCAGAAATGCAAATTAATGTTGACTTACCATTAAATTAGATATTTGACTAGCTGACCCACTGTTCCCTTGCATAATTTTGGATGAGGCTATTAAATAGTCAATCAAGTTAATTCATTTCAGACACAAATGTGGGGCAGGTATGAGGATGTGATGCATGTCAATAAGACAGCTTTTAATTTTCATTTTCACTAGGACACGTTTGGTACTTGTGTATAACAGATCCCAATTCTTTTTGCACCCCTTTCCCTTCCCTCCTTCCATCTTTTAGTCCCTTTACCTTTTGCAAAAGATCCCTCTCCCTGTTTCCTATGAGCTGTCTCTTCCTTTGCTCTTGAACTACTCTGCCCTAAAACAGGATAAACTTGGGTCATTTGTAGGAAAATGAGTCCACCTTGAGACCTCTGTATTGAGCGAAGTGAATCACACAGTTTCTTTTTTTTTTTTTTCTTTTGCGGTACTGGGGATTGAACTCAGGACCCTGCGCTTGCTAGGCAAGCACTTATTCCACTGGGCTATATCCCCAGCCCACAGTTTTGATATCATATGGTTTCTCTTCTATGAGGAACCCAGAGCATGAATAATTAAAGATGAGTGGGTTCTGATGCTGGAGATCCTGAGGCAGTCCCCATGCAGACAACTTGGCTACTGCTTGCCAGACTCAACACCCAAGGTACCCTCTGATCTCCAGGTCTGGAGGTGCCATGTTAGGCAGGCACAGTGGGTTATTTCTTTGGTCTTCCTGGGCACTGAGGAGTCCCAGGGAAGACTGTGTGGTGACAAGGATGATGAGAAAATTATTATTTTGCCCATGTGGGTTTCACACATCACAGGTTGAGAGCCAGGGACAGGGTGGAAGCTGACTGCTGAGTCCCACCACAGGCATCTGTTGCCATCCTTTCTTCCACAGTGACAAAGGGGCCCCTGGGTCATCCACAGACCACACACCAGGGCAGAGGAATAGGACTTGGTGGTCTCTAGGTGGTCCCCAGTAGAAAATGGTGATGGGATTTAGAAAATAAAGGCAAGAGATAAAAGCTGGGGTCGGGTGGAGGCCTCTTACCTGATGGACAAGAGGAGTGAACAACAATAACAGGGGTGATTATTCATATTCTTACAAAGTTAGTTTGAAGAGAGGCAAGGTTGCCCAATGATTAATGACTGAATTGTCCAGGCAGGGTGCTCTTCTCAATTCTGAGATAGCTTGACTGCTTGAGGCACTCTGGCTCTGCCCTGCCCTCACACATATGGCCAATTTCCAGCTCCGGTGGCTCCCAACATGGAAGGGCAAAGGCCACATGGGGAGGTCATCTGAGGCACCCTGGTTTCCCCAGAGGCCAAGGCACTTATGATGCTCAATGTTCATCTTAGGTCTTAAAGCACAAAACTGCTGGAAAGGGTACGGAGATTACCTGCATTGTGATTATCCTAGGACTCACAGGAGACCTGAGAGTCAGCATGTCTGGGATCCAGGGGGCCTTTCGGGTCACAGGAAGAAAGGATATGTCAGTGAGTTTTTCCCAGTACTAGAGATAGACCCCAGGGCCTTATGTATGCTTGGCAAGCACTCCTTCCCTGAGCTTCATGCCTACCCGTTCCATGAGGAAGTTTATAGCAGTAACAGCAAATCTTTTAGAGCTTTCAGTGATAACAAATAGCCCACTGCAGCATACGTACCATAGGTTCACCGCCACTGGCCCATAAGATGCTCAGAGACACTCTTGAGTACAGGAAGCTGTTGGGGCCCAGGCCTAAAAGGGGTCCAGAGGCACAGAGAGCCAGGGGGCTGAGGAGGAAGTGTCCTGCATGTGGTATTGGGGCACTGATGGGGGGATGTGTGTGCAGGTCTTGTGTACCATTCCAGGGACTGAGGCTCTGCCTCCTCATAATCTGGGAAGCCACCGGCTGGGACTAAAGGAGCTTCTGTTATAGACTTTGGCTTTTATTTTCTTTATCCATTCTAAAATACTTCTTTTTTTCTTTTGCCTTTAAACAGTCTTTTGCTTCAAAGGCAAGGTAAAGCATCAAATCACGGAAAGCCATCTACAATCAAATTTTGCATTCAGATGACAAAAATAAAACTTCTCATCAGATCAACCCTGCTTTGTACTTAACCTCCTATCTCCTCATTAACCCCATTTAGCCTGGTCCATGGTCAGGGACCTGCCTGGCTCCTTTCCTAGAGGACCAGATCCAAAAGTGATGAAAAATAAACGAGTTGTTGTAAGTATTAAATGCAAAGTCTCTGTTCCAGCCCCTGACATGTCAAGGCACTTACTCTCAGTACTCAATCCTAACACTGGCCATCCTGCTTGCAAACTGCAAGTTGCTCTACCACCCAGCAGTAAGATTTCTTCCATCGGGGCTCTGTGCCCACTGTCGTCACCCCATCCTTCTGAAACCTACTGTTTTGTGATGAATTACTTGGGGCTCTGAATTTGCAGGTCACATAAGAGGTCTTGGATGTGGAACCACTACTTCTACTGAAATACAAATTGCTACAGAGTGGCAAGTTGCAACCAGACTCATTATCACAGCATTGGAGCAATCAAAAAGCAATTATAAAGAGGTCAATAAAGTTTGTGGTGTTCGATGAACTCAAAACATCCTTGGTGGAAATGTAGCTCTCTGAATTTCCTGACTGTCCATGAGACCTCGAGGCAGCACATTCAAAGCAAGATGAAAAACACAGTGTGATGATGGGGCTATAATTACCTGAAGGACTCGGTCTATACGTGTACATTGTAATCCATGCCCTGGTGTAACGGAAACAACCAACCACTGCAGAATGACAAAGTGTGCATTGCACACTCATAGCCCAGTCATAGCCACTAGAGGTGGTTCTGTGTTTTAAAATACTTGCTTAAGCCTCAGGGGTGCGGGGCTAAAGCATGCATTTGTCACATGTGTAACCTGTGGGAGCCTGTGCCCCAGACCTGGATTTGCCTTGGGGCTCCTATGTGGGCCATGACTGTGGAGCACCTCACTGTCCCCATGTCTTACAGACAGCCCTGTCCCCCAAGGAATGGTCCAGTTCTGGCAGCTTTGGCTGCAGTTTTTGCCCTCTCTCCTCCTGGGAAGGGGGTGTCACATCCTCTTGTTTTCCAAGGGTCTGCACTGGTTGGGAGGCTCCGAGCTCCTCTGTGGGCACAGAGTCTTAAGCGTGTGAAACTTGTGAGTGTACATTTGTGAGTAATTTGCAGAGTAGAGGTGCAATGTGCTGGCTGGAAATGCACCCCAGGCTCAGACTATGGAGTCCGGACTATAAGTTCTGGAGGAATTTAGCAGGGAAGGAAATCAATGCATGTAAAATTAGTCCAGGGAGGATAAGGAATGGAACAGAGACTAAATTTCACCTTGAAGGAAAAGAATAACTTGGACAAATGATAGAGAAATGGTATTTAGGGAGGAGATGCCAGGGGAGTCAGTCACCATCAGACAAGCAGTGCACCAGCCACAGAGGGCTCAGACAGGAAGTGATGACAGGCAGCGCAGGACATTTCCTGAGCAGGCAGAGTGTTCTGATCTTGATATTGTAAGACAGCCCAAGTACCGGAGTACTTGGAAGAGAAGAGACATGGATTCCTTGATGCTTGGATGACCCCCAAAGATACATAGGTAGGGGATGGCGTGGAGTCTGGAGCGCAGAAGCAGTGAACAGGAACTCTGGTCCCATTAGTGTGGGACCCCCAAGCACTCACGTTGCACTTCATGTTGGCTCTTGAATTGAATCCACCCCATGAATCACAGGAACAGAAACTGCACATTTGCATTTGAACAAGGCCATTCAACAAGGAACCAGAATTCCATTGCATATTCACAGATTATTTTAAGTATAATTTATATTCAAAGCACATCTCTCAGGTGGAAATGAATAAACAGGAGCCTTCCGCCTAAGTAAGCGCAAGAACAAGAGAATATTTTTTAAAACAATATGCTTATATTATCACAGGTTGAAAGATTTAAGAAACATGGTGCATCTTGTTTTCCAGGGTCCTAAAAAAGTTGCTTTTCCTCACTCTGAGAAGAATAAAATAGAGCTCTTCCAAAATAAGTAGCAGAAAATTAGCAGTCTGTCATTGGCATTAGGGGCATTGTTCCATAATTGCTGCCTTTGCTGGGATAAAATTGTTTTAAATAACGCAGTGTAGACCATGTGTCATAGGCTGAGTGGAGCCATGGCCCGGAGTTCTTTTAGCGCATAAAGCATCTGACAAAGACACCGAATCTTCCACCCAGGACTCCAGACTCGAGTGGGGAACGCATAGCTCCACTGTGTGCTATTTTCACGACTTTTTATTGCTGTTCTTCTGCTCCTTTGTGAAGCGCGTTTCAACTCCACATCAAGGCTGACAGGAGCCTGAGTGTGCAGGTTAGGGAGGTGTTGCTTTGCAGTCATCTCCTGTTTGCAAACAGCAGCCAGCCTCCCCCCTGCTAGCTCAGAAGTCATTCCAACTCTCAGGGCTGGAGAAAGCACAGCGACACGGAGGATTTCCAGGAGATGTACAGCTCCAATTTTGATCCACTTCCCACTTGTTTGCAGGGAGCGTGATCCCTTGCACTGAGCCCCGTCTCCTACCCTTTTTTTATTTTTGAGACAGGATCTTATAAAGTCACTAAGTTTCCTGGGGGAAGCTCAAACTTGTGACCCTCCTGCCTCAACCTCCCATAGTGCTGGGATGACAAGTGTGCTCCACCATGCCTGGCTATCATAAGAAATCTTTAGCCTGGAAAATTTTCAGAGCTCATGCAGTTCTGGAGTTTGCATCTGCACCCTTAGAATGGAGGGGTCTCATATATGTGGGAGGTGAGTGGAGTCTTTAGACGGACCTCAGATGCAGGGCCAGTCCTGTCCTAGAATAAGGCCGGTGTCCTCTGTCCTCTGTCCGCTGTCTGTCTGCACGGGGCAGGGCTGCCCTTGCTGAAGGAATGGATCTGCACCTCTCAGTGAGTTAGAAGCCTACTGAGATGCCTGAGCTGGGAGCTCTGTCTGCTTCTCCAGGATCAGCTGGGGCAGCAGCCTCTTTGAGCTTCCCTGGTCACCGCTACAGGACAGCTCCTAGAAATCATCAGGAGAAACCTACTTCAGATTGTACACTGGAAGGTAGTCTTTTCTGCCGTAGGCGTGGTCTTCCCAAAGCAAAGCTATTCAGGCTTCCAAATGGGGTCACCTTGGAGAGAGCAGCTTTTGAACAGTTGCTCCCCATGCACTGTCGCCTGGCCCCTTCCGGAGCTCTTCTGTATGCTGTGTGCATGGGGAGGGGGCCTGGGGCTGCCCTCCTTGCCTGGGTGGCTCCAGTGTGCATCCCCAGTGCTTGAGCTCTTCATTCTTTCTCCTGTTCACCTTTTAAAACGGACACTGGTCAAATTCCCAACGTCAGGCCCTCATCTGTGTGCCCTTAGCTGAGTGACACTGCTTTCTGATGGATATTAGGGGTCTCGCATTCTTGAATATCACCACGAGCTTCCCAGATCTCCAAGTTCTCCTTCCTTCCTTCTTCCTCTTCCTCCATTTCCAGTGCTGGTTATCAAAATCAGAGCTCCCTGCTCGTGGGACAGATGCTCCACCACTGAGCCACGCCCTGGCCCCAGGTCCTGATTTCTCCACCAGCCACAAAGCATGGATTTTAAGATTTCAGACAACGAATGCATTCAGGACCCTTCGCATCCTGAGAATGAAATAATGAGGGTATTCCTGAGAGAAACCCTTGGAAACCATCCTCCTTTCCCCTTCTGGGGAAACAGTGGCCTCAAGTTGCAAAGAACCAACCTTCACTAGATCGCAGAATAGAGACAGGCCTGGTTTCAAAGAGAAATCAGACCTTTCAGACACAGCTTGTGTAGAATGTGACAACAAAGGAACAGTCCCAGGGGGCAGGCACTGCTTTTCTAACTCAGTTTTTTAAAAGTTGCGTCAACACCATGCTGCAGCAAGCTACATGATGAGGCTGAATCTTTTTTTTCTTTTTTGGCGGTACTGGGGATCAAACTCAGGACCCTGCGCTTGCTAGGCAGGCGCTTATTCCACTGAGCTACATCCCCAGGCCCAAGCTACATGATGAGGAAGGCAGAGAAGTTCTGCTGCCGCCTGACCACACTGGCTTCTCTGACGCTGTGTGGCACATGCCTGTGATCATAGCCCCTGGGACGCTGAGGCAGGAGGATTGCAATTTGGAGCCCAGCCTGGGCAACTGAGAGACTTAGCAAGACCCTGTTTCATAATTTTAAAAAAATAATAAGAAAGAGATGGAGATGTAGCATAGTATGAATGCTCTGAGTTCAATCCTGTCTCCAGTCAGGAACAAAGGCTGCCACACCCACCCACACCCATGCATCAGGGACCCCAACCACCAGCCACCAAAGCTTCCAGAGACAGAGTCCCGTCGGATGGACAGGACATCAGTGGGCAGCAGTGCTAACTCTGGTCTACTTCTGGAACTGGCACAGAACCATCTCTGCGGGTGTCCTTGGGGCACCCCACTGCACCCTCACCACAGAGGCGTGACGACACCATTCAGCTTCCTGAACACCACCCCAAACCTTAGTTTTTAAGGACACATTTCTCAGCTCACATTTCTGTGCGACAATTAGAGCTTGGATTTTTTTCCACACGACAGTTTGAGCAGGTTAAGTTTTCAAACAAAAATGTATGCATGTTGCTTCAATAAGACATTATTAGAAACCCAGGAGCAGGGAACTCTGGGTAGGTAAACTGGATGATTTGGGACATTTTTATTACTCTACATGGTGCCACTTCCTCTGCTGCCTGCATCCAGGGCACTGCCTCTTGGGAGCCGGTATCCCCGTCCTCACTCTGAATGAGCGCTGTCCTGGGTCATTTCTGAGCAGCTCTTCTGTGCAGTATGGCTCAGAAGGCGACTCTGGGTCTCCAACCCAACCAGGCCCTGGGCTTGTCACGTCCCAAGACTAGAGAAAGATACCCTGGTCCTCTACCACCCTTTTTCTCCCCTTTAGGGTGTCTCCTGGACTCGAGTTTGCCACGGCAACCGCATGGTGTGAGATACTGGTGGGGTTATCGGGGTGGCTGGCACCAAGAAAACTGAGAAATGGGCCTGGGCACAGTGGTGAGCACCTGTGGTCCCAGCATTCCAGCAGGCTGAGGCAGGAGGATTATAAGTTCCAGCCCAGCCTCATCAGCATAGACATTTAGCAAGAACTTGTCTGAAAATAAACCAACAAAGCTTTTAAAAAGTGTTGGAGATGTAATTTAACATGAAGGTCTTAGGTTCTGGCCTAGTAGTGCAAAACAAAAACCAAAAGAGAAATATTTTCTTATTATTTTATTGTTGTTGTTATTGATATTGATTTTATTATTATTATTGAATCATTGCCCAGAAACTTGAGGCACATAAACACAGCATGGGTAACAGTGCTGAGGGAGGGTCCCCTACGCAGGCCCAGGGGGGTGTTTGTGCTGGGCTGGGCCAGGCACCCTGCACTTGGAGAATATATGAGCAGAGGGAGGAAAGCCTTGCCGGGTGCCCAGGAGCCTGACCAGACACACTGGCAAACAACAGAAAGAGAAACCGTAAGTCCCAGGGGATAAGTGCCCGGGGATGGCCAGCTCCCACTCTGGGCGCAGCCTCCCGGCCCTGCTCTGTGAAGCCTCTCTCTCCCCACCTCACCTCCTGCTCTGGGCTTTTCTGGGAACCCCTAGGTCTTCACGTGGGTGCCTACCTTAGCGAGCCAGGGGAGCTGTCACTTGTGACAGGATAATCCTCAGTGACATGGCTCCCCCCTTGCCTCTGTGGCTCCATATAATTACCTTTTTTCCTTGCTTGTTTTTTGAGACTGGGTCTCACTATGTAGTTTAGGCCAGTCTTGAATTCAGTACGTTGTGCAGGCTGGAGAGCCTCCTGCCTTAGCCTCCCGAGTCCTGGAATTATAGGCATGTGCTGCCATGCCTGGCATAATCACTATCTGAAGTTCCCGTTCTACCGTGTGTGCTCCCATCTAGATTCAAGCTGCTTCCTGCCAGGGTTTAGTTTAAACTGCTGATGAGCACGCAAGTGTATTGATTCTAGCTCAATGGGGAAGAATTAAGTTCGAATCCTGATGTACCCCTGGACTTAGGCATCTGAGAAGCTTCTCTTAAGGGAGTGGGCTGGTGGGGTTCCAGAGATACTGGCAGCTCTTGTGCTGAAGCCCAGGGTCCTCTCCTTCTTGTGGACCCCTGAGCCCAGGCCCTGGAGCTCAGCAGGAGGCCCAGGGGCACGAATCCCCATGGCTAGTGGTAGATGGAAGTGAGGGACCTGGCTTCTGGCCCAGGCCTGAGAGCCCCTCCAAGACAAATCTGAGCAAAGGCCTGGCTGCAAGGGCACGGGAGTCTGGGGAGCAGGGGCATCCTAGCCACAGACTGCTGCTTCTCGCTGTCAGCAAGGAAGAAGAACACAGGGCCGTCCCTGCTGCCCTCCTCCCTCTCTCTGAAGAGCTCTGTGGCTCTCTTTCAGCTCTCTGAGATCTGTGAGGCTGGCTTTAGCAAGGTGCCACAGTCTTGAGTTTGCTGGCTACCATTTCCTTCCTCCGTTGTGGGAAGTGTGATGTGGGCTCCCCCAGTGGAGAGACCGAGCCTGTTTCCTGTTCATGCATCAACCTCTGCAGAGGACATCCCACCCCACACCAGGCAGATGTGAGGAGCACGAGGAAGAGGAGGAGGAAGAAGAGGCAGGTGCAGCTCTCAAGTGAGATCTTCCAACTCACCACGCCTCTGGGACAAGCCCAGAGCCAGGGCAGGCACAGGGCGCACCTGCAACGTGGGCTGCATGAGATACAGAAGCGATGCATTTCATTGAAAAACAGCTTTAAATCAATCACATGGTTGCAGCATCAATTATAGAAACTTGCTACTATGACCTATTTAGAAGGAGGTCAGAAAACAGCCACAACTGCTCATGTGAAATGAATGTTAGAAGTGGGTGTTCCCAGCTGCGGCACCTGCGGTAATGCCCCACACCCTTCAAGCCGCTGAATGACTGGTTTCTCGCCTGTAGTCAACTGGAAAAATACATTCTCTGATAAATACATTCTCTCTTGCCAGGAGAACTGACGTTCCCTCTAGAGGAGATAAATCAGTGAGTAAAATCAGGCTTGCTTGTCATTTAATACTTTAAATATTGATATGAGCAGAGAGAAGGTCACAGGGAACTTCTCCACCCGCTACTTCCCATTTGGTTAATAATGTGACAGGGCAGCAACCCAGGATTGTAAATAACTGTGCTCTAAGTTAATCACTAGGACGAAAGTGCTTTCCCTGAGTGGCATACATTTTAATAAAATATTGATTTTTTTCCCTTATGTTTTATTGTGTAGATTTACTAAAATGTAGCAAATGTCTGAGCTTGTATTTTGTACGTCTCGTTTCAAAGATTCAGTTATTCTTCTTTTTGCATTTTACACATATATCCCCACATATATTTGGAATGATAATTTCAGCCGTCTGTCCTGTGTGTGGGTCATGAAGTATGGTAGAGCTGGTGCTTAGCCGGGCGCGGTGGCTCATGCTCATGCTTGTAATCCCAGCACTCGGGAGGCTGAGGCAGGAGGATTTTTGTGAGTTCGAGACCAGCCTGGGCTACAAAGTGAGCTTAAGGCCAGCCTGAACTGCATAGCGAGACCCTGTCTCAAAAAGACAAAAAAATAAAAAAAATAGAGCCAATGCTTGCCAAGCCTGGGCACACTCGGAACATCCCCAAAGCAGGCAGATGCCTGAGGAGGAAGCAAAGGACCTGTGTGTGGACCAGCCGGGGAGATTCAGAGGGAAGGCAGCACGACCCTCTGCCCTGGGGTGTGGGTGGAAGAGATCACAGCAGGGGCATGGGGAAAACAAACCAGAAATGTACAGTCTACTACCAAAAGCAGGGCTTGCCCCCGAAGGGCCTCCTAAAGAGAAGCAGAGGTGTGCTTTATCAGTAGGGGTAAGATTCACAGGGACCAGGGATGGCGAGGCCCCAGGCTCTCATCGCAAAACTCCCGAAAGAATCCCTTCCTACAGGCGTCTGAGAGGATTAGGAAGGTGTCCCTCACACGCTGACCAGGAGGAGACAGAAGAGAGAGGTGCGCGCTCCCCGCAGTCACTCTCAGAGAAGAAACGAAGTCCGTGGTGTGTACCTCCTGCCTGGACTGGTCGGAACACGTCTGTCCATTGGTCAGCGCAGCACAGGGGACAACCCAGCTCCAGGTCTGGGCCACGCACCCACCCAAGGGCCAGATATTAAATATGCTATCAAAATAGCAATCACATTACCGTTGTTCATTGGCAAAACATCACTACTTTTCCTCATAAAAATAAACACCACATGGTGTTCTGGAAGCTGGCGATACTAGACAACAGTCCATACCAACTGTTAACCCTTGCTTCTCCTCACTCTGTGTATCTGACATTTGCTCTTGCCGGGTCAGAGCCCAGCACAAAGACTCCCAATAAGTCAGTGGTTCAGTAGACTTGTAGTAGCTAACTTTCCTCCACTAGATAAGCATTTTCTACAGGTGTGGCTTCCAGGACACAGCACAGAAGAAAGTGCAGTCAGAATACATCGCTCAGGAAGCTTAGTTCCTGTCAGCCCCTGTGATTTCTTTCTTCCTTTGTTTCCCAAGGTGCAGTTGAAGCTTGCGTGACCCATGGTTTTGCTAGCTGTCCCTGTTCCCGAAAGTAACCTGAAAACTTCGGGATTTAACACAGAAGTCATTAGCGTATATCACCAAGGGTGTGGGTTCGCACAGGGAGAGGCTGGGAAATGTACTGGTTCCAAGGTCTTTACATATCTCTTTGGGCAGAAGCTGTGAGGGTGGGGGTGAAAGCCCTAAGTTGTCCAGACAGCTGAGGAGAACCTGGTTCATGAGCTCCCCTCAGAGAAAGCACCAAGGGTGCCGCCTGAGCCTGCTCCATCCAAGGAGAGCTCAAGGTCAAACTGCTCCTTTCCAAGGTGTGCGTTTGGGAGGATATTTTTAAATAATATTGGCATCAAGATCTCAGAAACCAGGAGCTATATACCTTCAGCTTGATTTAGGGTGAATTTTTTTTTTTTTTTTTTGCGGTACTGGGGATCGAACTCAGGACCCTGTGCTTGCTAGGCAAGCGCTTATTCCACTGAGCTATATCCCCAGCCCCTTTAGGGTGAATTTTTAAACAGCATGCTTATATGATGAAAATGTTGAATAATGCTGTTTTACTTTAAATACTAATTAGGACTTTCTCATAAAAGAATTTTAAAAGAACCATTTGAAGGGATTTCAAAGCCTTCTTAATTTGAGGCTGTCTCAGAAATAGGGACAATTTTCATAATTTTGTTTTTTTAAAAGTATAGACCTGTCATTCTTCTAAGCACCGTAAGGAAGCAATTTTCTTTAAAAGGGTATAGAACCTTTCTTCCTTCTATCATGTCTCTTCAAAAAGTGCTCAGTTTCAAAGAGTAGATAAATATTTTATGTGTGCTTTTAAAGTCTACTTTTAATATTGGGAGCTCAGAGATTTTCTCTTTAGTTTTGATAGCATTTGCTGGGTGAACATTTTGTATATATACAGATATATACATATATGCACACATATATGTATATCTGTATTTGATTTTTAAAATCACAGTTTTTAAAATTCCAGATTTTGGAAGGGTAATATTTACACAAAGTGACAGCTGCATTTCGAGCAGAAATTGTAGTATGTATAAAAGAACATGAAACAACACATTTTTGGTGATTTTTTAAATTCTCTCATGACTGTGCCAGTTTGGGGAAGTTTCGGACATCTTCCAGCAAAGAAGCCCCTACAGGTAGGAAACTACATCAAGACACAAAAGCAAAAGCCAGTAGGCTGCAGAGATTTTTTTTTTTAATTTTATTTTAAAGACAAAAGAATGGAGACATATGAACCAGGAAAGCCATAAACAATACAGAAAATACAAAGTTATACAGAATATAGTAGGGAATTAGAACTGGATGTTGTATTACATAGTTATCTTCACATTAGTTAACACAAAAACATTAAAGGAAGTACCAAATTATAGATAAGATAGTAGGGAATTTGCACTGGATGCTGTATAATATAAAGTTATCTTCATTTCTGCTAGTACAAA
>PVLD010028236.1:0-19670 GCA_004027595.1 Dinomys branickii
ATGGGCATCTGAGATGAATACACACTTCTCAGATAAAGAAATAGAAATGGCAAATAAATATATGAGAAAATGTTCCACATCCTTAGTCATTTGAGAAATGCAAATAAAAACAACACTGAGATTTCATCTCACCCCAGTAAGAATGGCCAGTATGAAAAAATCATCCAATAACAAATGCTGGCGAGGCTGTGGAGAAATAGGGATTCTATTATATTGCTGGTGGGAATGCAGACTGGTGCAACCACTGTGGAGAGCTGTTTGGAGATTTCTCAGCAAAATAGGTCTACAGGTTCCATTCAAACCAGGTATTCCCCTTCTGGGTATTTTCCCAGAAGATCTGAAAGCATCGTATCCCTCTTATGTATGTGCACCCATGTTTATAGTAGCACAATTTGTAATAGCTAAATTGTGGAAGCAACCCAAGTGTCCATCCACAGAAGACTAGATTAAAAAACTGTGGCATTTTTATATAATGGAATATTATTCAGCTATAAAGGGGGACAGATTTGGGGCCTTTGTAGGCAGATGGTCACAATTGGACACCTACTCATAAGTGAAATAAATCAAAGGTATATGTGCAGGCAATGTATTGTGTCACTGGTGTAAGAACCTGAGGGTGGGAACATAAACTAAGAGACATGAAGGAAATCTGTTCAAAAGTAAAGAAGAGATGGGATGTGGGAAAGGAGAAAACCAAGAGGCAAAAATGTATGTATGAATGTATGTATGTGTATACATATGTGCAGGATGGCTAACATGGTTCTACTATTGTCTTTGTCACTTAATGGTTTGGAATAGTTGATGACGGGTTTTTTGATCAATCTTGTACGTCTATATGTGTTCTCTGGAGCATACATTTTGAAGATATCAATATGCAATGCAACAACTATTGTTGGTTTTCTGTTGCTTTGTCTATAATTCAATTCTGATTATACGGTTATTGAGCTACTTTGTGTCTCTTTGTTAGTGCTTTTTTTTTTCTTTTTCTGTTGATGATGTAGTTCTTTTTGCTTTCACACTTTAAAAAGAAGTTGTACTATTGATTTAGGTCACTTTATTGTAAGGAATAGTAGATGATTAATTGTCTGATCAATTTTGCATGTCTATATCTGTTTTCCTGAATATACACTTAGAAGTTATCAATATGTAATGCAACAACCATTGTTGATTACCTGTCACCTTGTCTGTAACTCAGATTCGATTGTACTATTCTTATGCTACTTTGTGTCGGTTTGTTAATCTTTTTGTTTTTATATTTAAAAAAAAATAAAGGTTATTAGGCATTCAAATATTCCAATTAATACATGGTAATTAAAATCAGAAACAATTCCTTATGTAAGATATAGTTTTGTTAAATGAAACTATAAACTAGGCAAATTTAGAATTTGGTTTCACCTTTCTCAGAGAATTGATTTAGTCTTGATAGGACATAGAGATTTATTAGGAATTTTGATTACTTATAGACTAAGTTTTCTCTGTTGAAGATCTGGAGGTTTTCCCATTGGTGTGTGGCTTTCATATTTGCCCTTTTGAGATGTGCAGTTTGAATGGATCGAAACCCAGTGGCCTATAGTGGCCCTTTTGATGGATAGTGTTGTATACCCACATTGGAGAAACAAAACTGATATTTGAAAGGAAGTTAATTCAATGGGAAATTGGGTGCTTGGAGGGCCTGTGCAGTTCCCTGGTCTTTCCTGGCTTCCACTGTTGAAAGTGCATCATTCATGTAGTAGACAAAAGGATAAAGAGCATGAGAAAATGTTGGTGTAATGGTTGTCCTAGAATCCCTAAAGTGGTTTTAAGGACAATGCTTGGTCTGTCAAGCCCATAATCCTGGGAAGACAATTGGAACCTCAGATCGTATATTTCTCCTGCCTGATGGGCTAGTCAAATATTTACAGGGGGAATCCATTCAGTTGCTATCTCTAGTAGAACAGAGCCATGCTCTCATAAGTCTACATTCTCTGGTTGTACAGAAGTTTTCCAAGGAAAAGGAAATAGTGTATATTATAACAGTAGCTAAAAGGGTATCAGAGAGTGTGTTTTCCTTATAGGACATCTCTAGACAGATCTCCAGCAATAGAGAAAGCATTTTACTGGATTATGAAACAGTTAAACAGGGTGTAAGAAATTCAATGATGTTGCTTTTGTCCCTATTATTCTCAGTCTTTTTGAAAAATGGAAAGAAATTAGTTTAATTTTAATTAAATTAAATTTTAATTTTAAAATTAAAATTGGACAAACCAATTGGATTGCCATAACCAAAAGTATTACTTTTAATGGGTGAAATAATTTTTGGAAAACCGAGGTTGTTTTATAGCAAAACCATATGCATCTCCTCTACTTTCCTAAATTTTGATATGATTAAATACTGCAGAGCTTTAATGCATTGTGCCAAGATATATTTCCACCTGGTAAATGAAGCTCTTCATGATCCGTCAACGATGGCAACCAGACCTTTTGCGACCAGAAAATCTTCTGGAAATGAAATCAGAGACTGTTACAACACCATTGGAGAGATTGTACAAAGTTCTTACCACCATACTGCAGTAAAGCTTTAGGGCCTTGAACCTGGGGTCCATGCCTTATAACTAAAAGCAGTGCCTCAGGATGCTAGAACTATATACCTGTTGGAAAGTTTAAGGTAAAGCTGACTAGGGGAAAACTGCACCAGAAACACGCAGCATTTTACCTGTGGACAACCTTGCTAAAGATGTCAAAATAAGAATCCTCATCATAACGAGACTCTTAATTTTTCCTTGCTTATGTCCACCTGCTTCCTTTGCTTAGCAAAATAATGCTGCAATTGGACTTTTAGACCCTGCTAGTCACTTGTTCTCATCCCTTGTTACAATTTAGCTTGGTAGTGTGTTACTAGATTACTTACTCCCTGAACAGGGAAGGATTTGTGCAGTTGTTAACCCTTCTTGTTGCATCTGATCAAATACATTGGGTATTATAGAGATTTAGTTACAAGAAAATTGACGTACAGATTATTAGGTTAAGATGGATATAGTCCTTGTCTTCTCAATCTAGAATCATTCCATGTTTGTTGGTTTACTTCATGGGGACATATGCCAAGGTCTTGGTGTTGTCCTCCTGTAGTCATAATGGCAGTTCCCTGGGATGTCATATTCTTTCAAAGCCTTAGCTGTCTACATGGAGCTATCTGTCAATGGATAAACGCTTTGTCTTAATGGCTGGGCCATAAGGACTTGAGAAAATGGACATTCGTTGGGATGGATGAAATATCAGGACTGGAAACTCAGGGCGATGGTGACTGAGAGTGGCACTGATGCCCTATGTTTTGGTCAAATTCTTACTGAAAGCCTAATCAAAAGTGGGGAACTGTTAAATTAAATCTATGGAAGGCCATGGATTTGGACTGAACACCTGCACTGGGCCCACCAAACCAAGCTGAGATAGAGAGTAATCTTAGTAACAGAGTTTTGGTTGACTACAGGATACCCTGTGGCCAGTAAACCAACAAGCCACAGCCACTTGACTGAATGATGGGCTAAGCTAGTGCCAAGATGTTGTTTTGTATGTCTCCCTTCTGGTTTCCTCTGTTACCAGGTCACGTTGTGTTCGCTGGAGTTCTCAGAACCTGCTCTGGCTCTGAGATCTGCCTGATTCTTGAATTGTGTTTTGTTTTTCTTTTCTCTCAAATAAATTCTATTTGACATAATTGGCCTGAAGAACTTTTCCTTTTAACATCGGTGTTTTGAACTTTACAGTCTTCACTCTATTCATTATTGACTTGGTGCCAAAGTCCACCCTGTCTTTATTTTTATTCCAAACTAGGGTCTGCAGTTTATTTCCCAGTTCTATTTGTTTTCCCTTTTAAAATTCCCTATTTAAAAAAAATTAACCAAAGTAATTCCTGAGTGTAATTCCAAGAGTCAAATAGCATTATAAGGCTTACAACAGTAAACCAGCTCCAAGTCTTCCTGTCCTACCCCTGAGAGACTATCAGTTTTAACTTTCAGCTTTTTTCTTGGGAATTTACTTCCAAATTTCCAAGTAACTTTTTCTTTTAATTTAAGGCATCATCTATTGACCTCCTGTCATGGGAGATGAGAGATTTAGCTCTCATACAATCTGCCACTGCAATCATACACATACTTGCCCTGCCTACATTTCACAATCATTTCACAATTTTGGTTCAACCAATACTAAGTTTTTACAGGAATATGAATGTGCCAATATTAATAGCTGAGTCACAAAATGTAATTATGCTTCTCTATGTCATACATTTTTTGCAGTTATTTTTCATTAAAGTTTCTGTGAATCTATCAAAGCATTGCTTCAATGTTGTCATAGAGATGGGACGTAACTTCTCTAGACAGTCAGAAGTGTCACAGATATGGCTGTTTTCCTCCTTGCTCCATCCTTTAGGCTGCCCCAGTGCTTTCCCTCCTTGTGCCCAAGCTGCACTGCAAGCTCTGCTTCCTGCTGTACAGATGTTATCCTTGGGCCTTCTCACCACCACCGTCCCAGAAATTACCTTTTCTCTCTTCTGATCGAGCTCCTCTACTTCCCGGACACTGTTATTATCCAGTGTTTACGTATTCCTCAAATTTGTATGTTGAAACCTAATACCTAACATGATGGGATAGGAGCTGGGGCCTTTGGAAGGTGATTAGGTCATGAGGCTGGGCTGTTATGAATAGTGTCCTTATAAAAGGACCCCCAGAGGGTTCTCTTGCCCTCTTTCTGACCTGTGAGAGGCACTGGGTATCAATGAAGAAAGTGAGCCTGCAGCAGACCTTGGATCTGCCAGCATCTTGACCTTGGTCTTCTAGGTGAGGCCGATTGCTAGGGTCTGAGCCTCTTAAAGTTCACCTCCCTGACTCATGCCTCAGAGCCTTTTCACATGCCCATCCCTCTCTCTGGTACACTCTTCCTGATCTGTTGCTTTGACTCCCTCACACCGTCTTTTGTTCTTCAGACAGGTCTCCTCTTACTCCATACAGCAGGGTACAGCTCTGCCGTATTTTCTTCCATTCCCCCATTCCTCTTTCCTTTAGTAGTTCCTTTTACCTTTTAAATAAATAGCACTTCCTAGGTATCAGCTCCATTGTATACATTCTCTGTTTGGCTTCATATTACTCAGGCATCAAGCTTGCCTTTTTTCTAGGTGCCCCTAATGTACATGATGCTAATAGAATCTACTCCAGATTTGGAGGATTTGAGAGCACATTGAACAGTGGAGTGTGTGATCTCCTGCTACTCTTGAGGCTTCTTTCTCTCTTCTCCTTTCTCCCATTTCTCCTTAAAGTTACACAGGGGAACACCACTTATTTCCTCTGTTATGTAGGTGGCTCTCCCATTGCCTTTGAGCTTGAGTGCCAGTAGACTTCCAGGCAGAACAGTGTTCATTCCACCCAAATAAGAAGATATCCCTCGAAAACAGAACAATTCCCTCCCTAAGAATTCCAGTGACAGTTTCCTCCCATCCCATCAGGCATTTATTGATATACTCTTGTGGTTTTTTATTTTAAAAGTATAAAAATGAAAACATTAACAAACAGACAGCCATTTACAAAGTAGCACAAGAATAGTGCAAGGGAAACTGAATTACAGACAGGGTGACAGGGAATTAACAACGGTTGTTGTATTACATATTGATAACTTCAAAGTGAATACTTAGGAAAACAAATACAGACAGGTAAGATCGATCAAACAACTAATCACTAACTGTTCCTTATAATAAAGTGACAGAAGTCAGTAGTACAACTATGTTACCTATCCTGCATATACATACATTCATAATATCCCTTTCTTCCTTTTCTCTCTCCCCTCATCCCAGTTGCTCTTTACTTCTGAGCAGTTTCCTTTCGTGTCACAATGTTTATCCTACCTCCTAATTTATGTTCACACTTTCAGGTTCTTACACTAGTGAGACAATATTGCTTACACATGCACATCTGATTTATTTCACTTATGAGTATGGTCTCTAGTTGTGACCATTTACCTATAAAAGTCTCAAGTTTATCTTTCTGTATAGCCGTGTGATATTCCATTATATAAAAGTATCACAATTTTTTTATCCAGTCCTCATTGGATGGACATTTGGGTTGCTTCCACAATTTGGCAATTACAAATTATGCTGCAACCCAGTGATGGTGATATTTTTGTCCTGATTTTTATGGTAAGTGAAGCACAAAGAAGATTATGTAAATTGCCCACAAATATAGCTGATAATGTTATTAAAGCTAGGTTTTATACTCAGGGTATCATATTCATTCTGCCTAAGGAACTCCCCATCTCATTGTTTCAGCATGGGACTGCTGGCACGTTTTCCGGTTTTATAGTTTGAAAATATATATTTAAATTCATTTTAAATGATATTTGCATTAAGTATGGAAATCTGGATGGACAATTTTTATTACTTTAATGATGTCATTCGATTGTGTTTCAGGTACATAGTTTCTGTCTCAGACTCTGATAATTCTTATCTATATTGCTTTATGTATACTGTTTATCTTATCTCTAGTTGCCATCAAGATTTTTTCTCTTTGATTGAGTTTAAGTATGTAGGTTGAGAATGATATATTTCTCTCATGCTTTCTCTTTCTCTCTCTGTCTCTGTCTCTGTTTCTATCTCACTGTGTGTGTGTGTGTGTGTGTTTTAGTCCTGTTTGTGACTCTCTTGGATTCTTAGATATATTTTATCTTTCTTTAATTTTGGAAAACTCTTAGCCATATGATCTTTAAATGTTTTTTTTTTCCCTGTTCTTTTCCTTTTTCTTCCGGGGCTCCAATTACACATATACTAGATCATTTTCTGCTGTCTTTCAGCTCTTGAACACTTTAGTCTGCTGTATTCCACTCATTTTGCTTTGTGGTTTCAGCTGAGACCATTTCATTGGCCTATTTCCCAAATTGCTGAAATCTTTCCTTAGTTATGCTTTACTAGTTTATCATTGTTAGAGAATTTCTCATTTCTAATTTTGTGCTTTAAATTTTTAGCATTTTGAATGGACTTTTGTGAGGACTTCATATTTCTCTCTGAAATTCTCCATCTGTTCGTATACATTATTTGCTTTTCTATTAAAGCTTTAACAAATCAATTCTAGTTATACTGAAGGCACTGCCTACTACCTGGATATCTCTGGCTCACATTGCTTTATCCCATGGCAATGAATTGCTTTATCTTGCTTTTGTGTCTTATAATTTTTTAAATTGAGTGATGCATATTATGTTAGAGGAACAGCAGAGAGTGAGCTGGGTAAGGTTTTTGTGCCTGTAAATGGTTTTACCTCTGTCCGACCACTCATGTTGTAAAGCCAATTTAGTTCAAACCTGAGCTGAATTTGTTCTTTGTGTTTTGTTGTCACTGCATTTGCTTTCAGTACACCACAAACTTCAAAGCCTTTATAACACCAGACTTCCGCTGCCTTGGACTTAGAGTGGGCTCTGGGTTACTAGAGGTTTTTGGGGGTCAGTTTTCCCCATGTCTCAGAAGATCATGCACATCTGTGCTTCTTCCACCCACACACTGTACCCTGTTTGTGGTTTGGTACTGGGTGTGACTTCATGGTGTGGGAAGGGAGGATTGGCTCTCAGTTTTCCAGGTCCAGTCCGGGTCTTGGCTAGACTGCTGCACCTGGGCTTGGATGTGGGACTTTCTCAGTACTTTTGTCCTTCCTTTTATGATGGCAAGCTGTTGTGTCACTGAGAGAATCTTGAACATTGTGAGTTTCCAGTTCCTCTGCCAGTGGTACAGACCTCCAGTTGGCTATCAGCTTGGAACCCTTCAGGGACAGATAGTGTGGGCTTCAACTTCTCCCTCAGTGGCAGAGTACCTTTGCCTATGACTGGAGATGAAGTGTTTCCTGCCCTTGCTTTGGTGGTAGAACGTTGTTGCTTATTATCTGAGCCAGCGCTGAGAGTATTGGCGTAGCAGGTCCCTGCCCCTCCCTTTGCTTCTGTGCCTCCCTTAGCAGCAGTTTACTTAAATCAGATCTGGGAGTAGGAGGGTTCCTGCCTCTTCCCCGTGGAAGACAGCTTTTAGTCTCCCATGAGAGTGCTCCAGGATTGTGTGCCCGTGCATCATGGAAGGGCGCTTTTCTAGGTTTCTTCCCTGCTCTTCCTTGTGAGCACACAGTGAAGGCGATGGGAAAATGCCTATGGTATCTTCTATGGCTAAGGGGACACTAGTCCAGGCTCAACTTTAAGAATTCGTTGGTATATTAGTTCTTCTCCACTCAGTTGCTTTTATAGCAACTGCCCCTTCCTCCTGTGATCTGTGACTGGTGAGACAGTGCGTGCTCTACTCAGACAGGCCCATGACATCCAGTCTACCTTCTTGAGTCAGCTGCACAGAAGCTGTGCACCCAGAGCAACTGCTCCTATCCATACCACAAGGCAAAAATCACAGGCCAGCTCTAGTTGCTAACAAATACTCTACTTTGATTCCTCAAGAAGTCATTTATCTTCAGGTTTAGCTACCATAACTCATATTTATATTTGAAATTTTAGCTTAAAGCACTTTCCCATGTATTCTTAGTGACTCCCATTCTTAGTGTGCTTAAGTAATCAAGAATCAGTCAAACAGACTAATCCCTGCTGCTGCCACCCTGGAGTACACCATATAGAGCTGTCTTTGGGAGAAATAGCTCAGTTACAAATTATACCAACACTCAGGGTCTCTGTCCTCATGAGTTACATTTTGAGACTCAGGTTTGGTCTTCAGTACCTTAAAATACATGATATGTCATATAGGACGCCAGAGGGTCATCATTTCAGCCATTCTCTAGTATGAATGTTGAATCTATGATATATACCACAGGGCCACCTCTCCTTCCTCCATATTTACTTTCTGCGTATCAGCAGCTGGTTACAAATATACCCTTTATTTTTGGTAACTGTTGGACATCTTAGTTCTATGTAACACATAGAACTAACACAAGTACTAACAAGGACACACAGACAGGTATTTTATTCATGTAGATTCGATTCACAGAACAAGTTGAGAATCAGGCACAAAGTCTAAGTAACTTGGCCAAGCTGGCTAGCTTCGGAGTTTGTGTGTGTAACCACTTGGCTACAGCTTTTATCTAATGGCTCAACCAGGACATTGTGAAGGTAGAGAAAATTGTGACTCTCCCAGTCCTAAAACACATTCTACCACTTGAGACAGGAAAGACCAGCCTGAATGACAAAGTTGACCTGGAGAAGCTTCTGTGCTTTTGGCCCTGGGGGTGAATGTGTGGGAGGAGAAAGCCACTACTGAACCCTGCTCTGGGGTGGTAAATAGCATGGAAATTTGTTTATTTGTCCTCTTCAAGAAGTCTTTCAAAGGGAACAAAAATCTGTTGATAGCTATTTTCTCAGCCTTAGAGCTGGACAAAGAGTACAGAGTTGGCTTAAAGTCCCTCCGACTTTAGAACCCATCCTGAGGCTGATACAAGGCCACAAGGCCACAACACTTGTGTAGGGAGCCAGTCTGTTCAGTTCCAGAGTGTGGACAAGCGCAGATGCTTCTGAAAGACAGCACTGTTCAAAATGCAGGTGTCCTCAGGACAGGAAGAATCTATGAAAAAAACTGGGAGTTCTCAATAGCTCTGTGTTGACGCCTTCCTAAGATTAGAAGGCCTGGAATTCATAGCTACAGTTGGTCTTTAGAACCTCTGGTAAGCAGAGTCCTTGAATATCTGAACTCTTCAAATTTCAGGAAATGGAGACTAGAAAAAGTCTCAAATTATAGGTAGTACATGGCATAGGATCCCAAGCTGGTAGGGGAACATAGAGGAACCAGTAGGATGGCAATGGGCTCTGATAATTCAGCTCACCTGTCTAGTCACCTACTTCTACCTACTAGGATAAATGCAAAGATAAGATAAAACATGGAGAGGGATGCATGTGATTATAAAAACTATATGATACATAGAATATATTGTCACAGAAATATTTATCAAGTGCTTACTTTAAAAGAGGCCTGATTCTATCCCTTTTGAAGGCTCATAGATATGTTAGACATTATCTCTGGCTCCAACAATGTTGTGTCTGAGGAGAGAAGCTAGATCAACAGGACAACATAGGGGAGAGGTGGCATGAGGCAGTAAACCTAGCAGAATACTTGGTTTCCAATATTGTAATCACCCTGTAATCTTAACTAGCCACATAAACCACATTTGCCTTGTCTTTAAAACAGGAATGCTACCATTACCTCACAGTCTCTTGAGTATTAAATGAGAAGCAGAAAAATATATAAAGCACCTTAGTCTACTTTAGGTGTATATTAAGACCTTAGTGATTGTGTTAATCAATTTTCTATAAGTATAGCAAAATACCCCAGATAAGTAACTTATAAAAGGAAAAGGAGTTATTTTGGCTCCAAGTTTTAGAAATTATAGTCCATGGTGGACTCACTGCACTAAGGTCTTTGGTTGGGATGCTTGGTGACAATGTCAGGAAGCATGTGGCAGAACAAACTGCTTATTCCGTGTCTTCCCCAAGGATTTCCTAGTAGGCTTCTTCTAAGGTTCTAGCACTTCCCAACTACACCGTTCTGAGGGCCCCTGATGGATGGTCAACATCCAAACTATAGCAATGATCACTGAATCTAATTTAATAGTAAGTGGCTCCATTAATTTTCTAGGGCTGCCATAACAAAGTACAACAAACAAGATGGCTTACATTGTAGACATGATTGTCCCACAGTTGTGGAGGGTAGAAGCCCAGAATCAAGATGCAGACTGTTTTCCTCTGAGCACAGTGAGGGAGGTATGTTCTTAGCTTCTTGTGATGGGTCAGCAAGCTTTGGTTTTCCTTCCTTTCTGATCCATTGTCCTGATCTCTGCCTTCATCTTCACATGCTGTTCTTTCTGTATATGTGTCAATGTCCAAAGTTCCTATTTTTATAAGGACAAAAGTTAGATTGGATCAGGAGCCCTCCCAACTCTACTATAAACTCATCTTAACTAATTACAACTGCAGCAACTATTTCCAAATAAGGTTATTCAGTATGTAGAAGTATTGGGGATTAGAAATATGACACAAATTTTGGGGCATATAAGTCAAACCTCTAACAGTTATCACTACAGAAGTAAAGTCTAGAAAGAGTATAGGACAAGGATTCAATCACTACTTCTCAGGTTAGTCAGTAAAACTTTGTTTCTTATATGCCATGGGACTTGTACCCTGGACTTGTAAGTGAAAAGAGCTCGGTGATAGTGAGGAATGAGCACCTTACAGTAGAATGTGATGAGCAAAGATATGAAGGCACATTGAATGTCAGTGAGGAAATGAGCCAACCTGGGCCTGAGAATGCAGGAAAGGAGTACTTTAGTAGCCCTTGACAGCTAAAGGAAGGAGTTTGCACTTCATACTCTTGGCAGAAAGAAGTCATTGAAGGATTAGGACATGTACCATTGAGACAAATAAGCAGTTCAAATAAGATGTGAAGTATGTAAATATTTGCTCCAGTTTTTGAAAAATGACACTGGAGACCCATGTTGTAGTGCACTTACTGTAAGTTACTTTGCAGTACCAGATTGGATTGAGTGGACCCATTCTCTATCCTCTCTGGTGCTCTCTGCATATATTTGACCCCTTGCCTCGTTGGACTTAAGGGTTCACTCTGTGCTCAGATAAGGGCTTGTCTTTGAGCCAGCTGATCTGATTTATTAGTCTTTTGGATCAGACAAAATTAATGGGACACACGGTGTTCTCAGGGTGGAGATCTGGCAGACTGCATGTGTCAGGAAATGCTGGCTGGGAATGAGGAGCTCACAGAGGAACAGGTGGCCCATGGAATGGAGACATGATAGAAGAAAAATAGCAGTCTCTAGAAGCTCAGATTTCATAGGCTGCTGTAGTGTATGGTCCAGTGTGCATTCTAGCTCCAGGAGGATCTCAACACCTAGGTCATACAAGAGCCAAAGTCTCATGGAAAAATAGAAATGATTCAATCATTCAATTGTTTGGTCTAAGTGATGCCAGCTAGTTTCAAAGGAAACTACTGTTTAATCTCAATGGTTTGTTACTGTACAGCAGATCAGCCCCAACCTAGTGTCTGACACATCTGGCATGTCACTCAGTGCAACAGCAACATCTGGCACCACGCAATTCTTGTGGGCAGCCCTGCAGTCACCGCAGAATATGTAGGCTTATAATTAACTTGTCAACACTCCCCACCAGAAACTTCCACCAGTCCTGGAGAGCTTAGCTCAGGGTGTGGTCCACAATGGAGCAATGGTTTCTGTTCCTGACTCCTGGAACCAAGCCTGGCTCTGTTGGTGGGTGAGTTTTCTAAGACCAAGACGCTGTCTGCTGCTTGTCTATGTACTTCCTATTCTGCAGATTTCTGCTAAGAAGGACTCCATTGTTGTTTAGAGGTCAGTACTGTGGACCTACTACCCAGAGAACCCAAAGTGGAAGCAAAGGCAAACTGACAATACCCTTCTAATGTATAACAACTGTGTCAGTATTGTATGTGATAAGAATGCCATTTACCATGTGTTAAAATGTACTGGGGTCTTTCCAGTCAAGTTTCATTCTGTAAAGTCTTCCACTCAGTACAGAATTGGGCGTTAGACCCATTTCCTTTCTATGATGGCCTTGATCATTCCCCAGCATTGATATAACGTATCCAAAGCTTAGCACTAGACATACAGGAAGCTCTGAATAAATAGTGGATAAAAATAACTACAACCATTCCCACAAAGTGCCAGTTACTTTATCAGCCTAAAATCCTTCAGGTTAGAAATCACCTTCCATTGCATTTCTTGTGACTAGTCATATTCAAACTTCAGGATGACTGGAGTTATCAGGGAAGGAAGAGGTGTTGGCTGCTCTGGTGCGGCCAGCAGTCAGGGTACCAGCTTTAAATAGTGCTCCAGGAAGGGAGTCTGTGCCTGCCAGATATATCACAAGGATTGGTGGCCTTTCTTGTTTTCTTTGTCAATTCTAAGTAATGCTATAGAAAACCCAATGCTATATGATTCTGAGGTAGAGATTGATTGTAACTACTTTTTCCCATTAAAAAATTCTAGTTAGAAAACTAATCATTCAACCTTTTGTTTATAGTTTAGTCTCTTCAGTATTATTTAATGAGAGAGAAAATCCATAGAATACATAGTTCCTATGATCAGGAGTTTATAATTTGGTTAAAGAAGCCATTCATACATTGAAAGAAAGTAACCTCAGGAAAAGAATGTCTAGACTTCCTAGGTACTACTACCATAAATGATCTACATATTCAGTGCAATTCTATCAAAATACCAATGATGCTTTCTGCAGAAGTAGTCCTAAAATTCAGAGGAAATCTCAAGGGATTCTAAATAGCCAAAATAATTTTGAAAAATAATAAAGTTGGAGGACTCACACTTCTTGCTTTCAAAACTTAATACAAAAGTACATGAATCAACTCAATGTGCATTTACCATGAGTACAAACATGTAGAAATACAGGAAGCCTAAGGAAACCAGTTGATATCATTGAATGATTTGAAATAAGCATGTTAAGACCACTAAATGGGGAAAGGACAGTCTAACCAATAAAGACTGAGAAAACTGAATATCCATATGTGAAAGAATGAAATTGGATACTTACCTTCCACCGTATACTAAAAATAACTCAAAATATATCAAAACCTTAAATGTAAGATCTAACACAATAGAACTCTTAGAAGAAAATCACAAACAAAACAATAACAAATCATGTTTTGTGCACCAAAGGATACTATCAGCAGAAAACATATATCCCACAAAATGGGAAAAAATATCAGTGAATTGTGTCATATAAAGAACTGCTATATAGAATATTTAAAACCTATAACACCCATAAATATAAAGTGCTCTTACAACTGAACTTTCTTGGAGAAGAATTCTCATAGAAGTTACAATTGTTGTCACAGCTAAGTTAAGGATGACATGATCTCTCAGGAAAAGAAGGATTTGTTTGAGATTGATACAAAATCTGGGATTGCAATCTAAGAACATGGAGTCTGCTGAACACAGGAAAGCTGGGGTATTTATTGGGAAAGGGGAGGGACTACACAAGCTGTTCTCAAAGAAATCTTATCAGCAGGCATTTGTGGCTGGCAAGCTCTGGTTGACAAGTGCAGCAGCTACTGAGTATAGATAGTATTGATTTCATGGTAGGTAGTTTCATCCTCAGCTATGGGATAAAAATAGTTTTCTTAAAAATCATAGCAGGCCATTTTGTTGCAATGTTCTAGAGGTTCAGTTCTAGGAATAATCACTTACAACCTGAGAGTTCTTCCCTACAGTTTCTGTGATTTATTGTAGTTGGGTATGACAAGAATGTATGCATTTGTATGCTCAATTTCCACAGTGCAGATTGGCCAGGGGAAGACTGAATGGCACATGTCAAAGGCTCCCAGTTTGACTGGGAGGTCCCACAGGCCTAATTGGTCTTGAGGAGGTTGCAAGGGGTCTTGGCCTGGCAGGAGCTGCAGGCAAAAGCTGGGGCTGAGGGAGATGAAAGTGGATGAAAACCAGAGCAGTAGCAGTAAGAGAAAGGTGAAAACAGGAGAAACATGGATGGCAGGCAGCAGCTGAAAATGAGTCTGTGAACGCTATTGGGTTAGAGCCACTTGCTAAGCAGAGGGACCACTGCTGCTATGTTCTCAGAATGGCCTGGGAGAGAGATAACAGAGGGAGAACAGCTGGGATACCACAGAAGCAACTCAGGATGAGGTCTCAGGGCAGGGGTGTGGAGGGTACAAGAGTTTCTGTCAAATCTACATAGGTAGCCTGACCCTCACTTCTCTTCTCCGTCACTGTGTTAGGTCCTCTGCAGTGGGTGGGGTTGGGGAACTCTTCTCTGTGTTTGCGATCTTTCTGTGTGGGCCTGGTGAGCTGTTTTTACAATGTGTGTCAGACATGTAGGAGGTTAGACACAGGGTGTTTGGGAGAAATTCTTCAAGTGAGCCTCATGTGTAGTGCATGAGTTGGGCTAGATGATAGTTTCCTGCTCTTAAACATGGTAATTTGCACATTTTAGTAATAATTTCTCAGTGCTTACTATGTGCCAGGAACAATTTGGGGTGAATTTACTAGTGAACAGTTGACTTGCATCTGCTCACACATGGGTACTTCTCCTTCGTTGTGTCATCTCTATTTAAGTGAGCTCATGTTGCCATGGTGCCCGGCCTCATACCTGGCCTAAAGTACTAAAACTGGTACCTACTGTCCTCACTTCTCCTGTCTCTAGGTCCCTCATCAGAGTCACCCTTCATCACACTGTCACTTCTCATATGTATATTTGCACCTGCACCTTTTGTTCCTTTCCCCTCCTTCTGCTTGCTATAACCCTAATCCAGATCACCCACAAACA
The DNA here is from genome assembly GCA_004027595.1 of Dinomys branickii. NCBI lineage: Eukaryota > Metazoa > Chordata > Mammalia > Rodentia > Dinomyidae > Dinomys > Dinomys branickii. The sequence goes on from PVLD010028236.1 coordinate 15,313, forward strand.
CTGCCACAGCACAGCCATGAGCTCACCAGGCGTGAAGTGGATTGACATTGCTTAGCAACTGTGAAAATAACTCAGCAGGCCCCACAGGGGGCTGGAGAACCTCATCCCTGGGGCATGTGGGAACGGAAAAGCTTCACTTGAAATGAGAATACAAACAAACTGAATTGGTCCCCAAACGTCATGATTCTTGTTGCCTAACACTCAAGGGAATTATCTTACTTGCATCCTGCTTACTCACTGGCTCAGCCATCAGCATGCACCTAGAAGGGTCAGAGAAGAGGGCATAAGTGATCAGTGCAGGAAAGTCTTTATCCCTCCCTTAGAAGATACACACACAATTTCACACAGATGCACAGGCACACACACTTAAAAGCAGTTTCCCGTTCAGTCACTCCGCACTGAGTCAGAGTTGTTTGCACATTAGAGTCCATGGGCCTCCTAAGTGTTTAGATCAGTGAATGAGGACAAAAGTTGCTCCAGTCAGAGATGTTATGCAAACAATATGATGGATGCCTGTTCTCTTTCCTGTTCCTTCTCAACTGTACAAACTTTGTAATAGGTGAGAAAGTTCAACACCCGGTAAGACAAATTGCTGCTGTCAGCCATACCATTTGGGTGTTAAAAAATTGATATTTATCTGCAACAACTAATGGCCTTGGCCTGCTTCAGGAGATGCTTTAGGTGCTTAGTTCCTGAAGAGGATGATTTTAAGTAATGGAAAAAGAATTTTGAGCAGGGCAGCTAGGCTGAAGCATTGTCTGCTAGATCAGGAGTGAGGGTAGCACCAAGTGATTCAGCCGCCTTACAAGCACTGCTTTGCCCACACCCAACTGTGGAAGATATGATCAGGAGAATGGAATGCTGCATGACTTTCAGGCCAGGAGAGGTCAGATCTCTACTCTAAGTGATAATCTATACACCAGGAAAGGAGTGAGGTTGGCTGGACTCAAACATACCAAAGCAACATTGTAGGTGAGTATAGCAATCATTGAGGCTATAGGGACATGGTTAAGAGCTCAGACTCTGAAGTCATGGTGACTTCTCTTGCTGTTACTACCTGATACTGGGTGTTAGTTTTGCGCACCCTTGGACTGCACTGCTAGCTCATGTGAGTGTTTTTATTTGGTCAAGTGTTATCTGCTCTGTTCCTCAGCCTCCAGCCTCAACAGCGTCACTTCTACTCTGTACTTCCCCTCTTGGCAGGTTCTTTCATTTACCATCTTTGTTCTTCCTTGGCTTGCCCCAGCTCCTTCAGCATCAAGTCATATTTATTTTTATGACCTTGTAGTCAGCTTCTAGCTTGGTAGAAAATGGCCTTCACCAAATGTACATACAACATATGTAACCTAATACTGCAAGGTTTTTAAAAATTATTGGCCCAATCCCTATAAGACTGTTTTTACTTCTTCATTTACTATGTTAATCTTGGGACTGGATTAGAGCCAGAGGGGTTTTTTTTTCTTCCAGTCTTCTAACACTGTTCCTGTGTATAACTGAGGTGAGATTTAGGGTGACCCTGAATGGACTGTGAGTTAAAGCTATGCTGAGATAAGTCTGAAACAAAAATAGTTATAGAAGTGATTATCTCCCCATCCTTACCGGCAGCTCATTGTGTATTTTACTCTACTTTTTCCTTAAAATGTCATCTTTTATTTATTATTTTTCCCTAAGATGCCATTTATTATTAAATGTCATATGATGAATCCATCCACAAAACAGCCTATGCATCATTTTTATATTATTTCTGTTTTATGAGAAACCCAGAATAAAAATAAAGAGAAAAAAAGAATAGATGATGGGAAGAGGGAAACAGATCTTTCTCAAAGGGGATGGGAATCAAGAGAGGGAGGGAGACGGGGAAGAGATACAGATGAAGAAAAGGAACTGGGGCTGCATCTTACTCCCTTGCTTTCCACCCAGCCCACTTCATTAGAGTGGCTTTGCTAACATCAGTAATCTATTGCTCTACCTAATGGACACTGTTCATCTTGCATACTGTTTTATTTTTAATAAAATATATTTTTTCAAATTAAAAGTTATATCTTATATATAATAATTCAAAATCTCAGTGGCTGATGCATGCAGCAGCAGAAGAATACATAGCAATAAAGGGTGAGCTCAGTCAGTGTCACTCAATATTTTATCCTCAGGAAACCTAGAATTGCTAGAAGCCACTAAAATTATAAAGAAGTTAAATTGAAAAGGTTTATAGTAGTAAGAACACTTATCTTGAGATTCACCCTCTCAAAAAATTTTTATGTGTACAATAGCTTATTATAAGCACCATATTATATAGCAGTCTCTAGAACTAATCAAGCTACATAACTGAAATCTGATGCCCATTGGACAGCAACTTCTATTTTGGCACACTAAAACACTTGACATAGTCTTTGATCATGAAGTATAAATGTATAATGGTAGATATATTTTAATACTCATTCAAGATTGTATTTAAGCAAAGCTCTTTTTCAAGAAGACATAAATTACCATATATAAGGAAAATAATGTTCTAAAGTTTATAGAGTATCCTCAAGTAATATTAACTGGTTAAAAAATATAATAAGAACCAGTGATGTTATATATATCCTTGAAGTGGATAGGGTTGCAAGTAATTGAGTCATGTTAAGGAAATAATATTAAAAATTACAAATTCTTATAGCTTCTCTGTTACCTCTCTTTAAAATTTTTCAATTAACAGCAGTACTTTAACTGTAAACTCTTAGTTTTCAACATTGAAGTTTTTCTTCAATTGAGAAAAAGTTTAAGTATTATTAAATATACTACCTTATTAATAAACTCAATACATTAAATATATTACCTTCTGTTTCTTAATGACTGGATGAATATTCATAAAAGATTATCACTGTTGTCATCACCATCTGATTTGAAATCATCCACGTTAGCTGTCTGGCTCTGGGACATGTTTGCTGAGTGATATGCATTGACCACCTTTGGTCTATTTTTGAAATGTGAGAAAAATATCTTTTTCCATGTCTAATTAATCAACCTCATCATCTCTGTGTAATACTTAATCACAACATTTTTGGAGGGATGTTGTCTTATAGATTCAAAGACACCTGCAATAGACCCACTTCTAAATGAGGTTGACTCAGGCCTTTGAACTTCTCTGTCTGGTAAAAGTCTCCAGATCAGTGCCTGGCTTACTGTGACAAGGGACACAGTCAGACACCGAGTGAAATGGAAGAGATGCGCAGAGCGAGTGTGGAGGCTGAGGGGCACTCCTGGTGACGCGACTCCTGTCCCATCACCTTCCCACACCTCCATGTGCTCGCCAGCCTGGGAGCTTCATCCTATCTTCCTTCATCTTCCTTGTCCTCAGTGGAGCTCTGAACACCACTACCTGGCCCTTCTTCCTTGAAATTCTCTATTGCTTTTTGTGATCCCCTGTACTCCTACTTTTCTCCCCCGAGTCTCCTTCCATGGATTTTTCTCTTCTCTTCCACCTTTAATTTTTACAGTTCCTCAGATTTTGATCTTAGGCCACCACCTCTTACTTTGCTTCTCCCTGGGAAGGCTCACCCATATCCCTGCCTTCACATACCGTAACCTAGCGTGACAACTCTGAAATCGAGGTCTCTGGATGAGTCTAGATAAGTCAGAAGGAGCACGTAAGGAGCAAACCGAGGGTAGACACTGGGAAATGGGAAGGACATTTCACATGGGCAGGGGGACAAGGGAGAAGGGGGAAAGGAAGGAAGGGGGAAGGGATTAAAAAGAGAGCAAATGGAAAGGAAAACAATGGAAACACAGCTTTTATAAATCAGGAGGGGATGAAGGGTTGAGGGGAGGGGAGGGGAATGGAAAAAAAGAATTGATATATGTTATGTACAGGTACATATTCCCTACAATGAAAGTGATGGTTATGTACGGCAAATGTGTACTAATAAAAACAAACAACCAACCAAACAAATAAATGAAAAAGTTAAAATAAACCCTAAAAAGATCATCCTTGAGCTCCGTATTCTCACATGCAGCTCCTGCCTATTCTACTCGTCACTTCTGTTCCATCCACTTCCCTCTCTTTTCAGCTCCCTTGCTTTGTCCAGAGTCACTGTTACCTGGACAACTGTGCCGTCTTCTCAGGGACCTCTCTGCCTCCACCTGGCACCTTGTGCACCCAGCATGTGGGGGGAAGGTTAGTGAATGCAAATCACATTTTGCCACTCACTTCTGTGTTATATCACTGTTCTTAGGATGAAGTCCAGTACATTTAACATAGCCTGTTAGACCTTGAACAATCTGACTCTAGTCATTTCTCTGGTACCCCGTCTTTCAGTTTCTTGGGTTTACCAACTTTCTGTCCATCTTAGAGCCTTCTCACAGCCCCTCCCCTCCCC
>PVLD010028237.1:0-19671 GCA_004027595.1 Dinomys branickii
GTCTGTATATGGGTCCATACATCTACAATTCGAAGATATCAATGGATAAAGCAACAACTACTGTTGAGACCATATCACCTTGTCTATAGATTAGTTGTGATTGTACTATTTTCTATGATAATGGGTGTCTGTTTGTCAATATGTTTTTGTACTTTTATGTTTCTAAAATAAAAAAAAATAAAAAATAAAAAATAAAAATTGAGATATTAATCATTTTTTATTGATTCCCAAGATTTCTGTACATTAGTTCTATTAACCTCTGTTATTTACAGTGCAAATACCTTCCCCTACTTTATTATCTTTGAGTTATGTGTATGCTGTTTAAGTACAGGTGGGAAAAAGATTCTGTAGTCATATTTCTCAGTCTTTTCAGTATTTTCTTGTCCTTGGTGTCACAGATTAAAATGTTCTTCTCTCCTTTGTTGAGATATCCACTTATATACTATTTTTATAGATAGTTTTATTTTTTAATTCAATCTTTAATCCATCTGGAATTCATTTTGGGGCCTTGTCTGTTGGCTGCCTTGTCTGTTAACTTTTAGTTTCCAGATATTTAGATACAGTCATAACTTGTAGTTGACTAATATTTCCTTGGAAGATGTGAGATATTTATCCTGGGGTAATATTCTGTATCTTTAAAGATGGTGTTTAGAACAAAACTGCCAATATCCCCAAATAAAATAAAACCTCTATATGTTAACACTTTCCCTATATGCCCTTGTTATACTGCCCTTGTCTCCCTTGTGCTTTGCTAGTCTTTTCTATTATGGGTCCTCTCTTTTTAAGGGTGATTCTTGATATTTGTATTAGGTTTAATAAGTATTTTTACTTTGTTGTCTTTCTTAGCTTCTAATCAGCTGATCTATATTTTCAGAAAGAATAAAAGATTTGTGTCTCTTTTTTATCATTGTATGTCCAAGAATAGATCTTTATGTTGTTGGTGTACTTTAGAGACACAAATAGAAATTGTGGGCTTTGGTTGTGGGGAATGAGAAGAGTGACAGCTGGATATTTTTCCTTTCTGTGGAAACGAGTTTTGTTTCTTTACATGTGTCTTGCAGGGGTTTTCTTTTCCCGAGATGAGCAAAGGCCCTGGGGAAGAGGAGGGAGAAGTAAAACTGCTCAATATGTACTGATCGCCAAGATGGAGACAGGTAGTGTGGATCACAAACATCCAGTAATGATGATAGAAGTTAAAATACAACAGAAATCACAATAAAAAGGAAATTAAGATGCCAGCCAATTCAAAACGTGTGAATTTCTCTTCACACCTTATAAACTTTTTAAATCTATGGCTCTAAATCTCCCCTTAGTCCAGTTCATAGTTCTTCTATAGTTTTTTAGGTTAGCTCCTTGTGCACTTAACTTACTTAGTTCAGAAATATCTGACATAGATATGGTAGAAAAAATACATATATGTGTAATTGCTGGAACTGCTTTCCACATCTATTATCTTAGTCTTCAATCAAGTTATAGAATAACTTTTTTCTTTTATTTCATGAAAATATAAGACATACTTTCATAATAAAATAATAAGAAAGTAACTACAGTTTTTTTGTGTAGTGTTATCTTCAAAAAATAGTTACTCAGTACAGGACGTAAACCAAAAAGATTTCTGTGGAGAAGAATCATAACTTTTTTGAGCCTGTCTTCTAATCCTTGACCACTTTTCCCTCAGCTGTTTTCAGTTTGCTGTTACTTTTAGGTTCCAAGCGACTCAAAGACAAGACTGTGTTTCTGATCCTTGTATTTCCAGGTCCTAGTGCAGTGCTTGACCAGGGAACACGATCAACTAAAGTTTATTAAAATATATTGTAATAAAGTATTCAAGTATACTTTATAAAAAGTGAAAAATATTTTCACTTTATAAAATTTTCACTTTATAAAAATGAAAAATATACATTAGGAAATAATTTTCACTCACTGACAATAAATATTTTTTGTATAAAATGACTGATACAAACAATATTCTCTGTGGAGTCTTTTCAGAAACTATGGTATCATATATAAGAATTTTAGCCTAAAGCCTCTAATATTACTTCATATCTTTAAAATCAAGCTCAGCCAAGCCTGGGCCCCAAGCATGCATTTGTAGTGTGGGTAAAAAGACATGTAACAAAATATTGAAATAATGACTAACATTTGCTGAGGTTTTCGAAGTGGCAGGACCCAGCCAAAGGCTTTGCATACATAATCTTATTTAATCTTCTGCACAAATTTGTTAGGCCTTATATTTAATAACGAAGAAGCTAAAGTTTAGAGGGTAATTTGCAAAAGGTCATACAACTAGTAAGTAGCTAAGCTGGGAGTTGAGCCCAGACCTGATTAATTTCAAAGTCTATGATTTAATGATTAAAATGGCCTGAATGCTCTTTCTTTCCCCCAGGCCCCCTGGTGCTGAGGCTGTAATGTTTCTTGACTCCATATGTACATCGCTCCTCCCTCTCTCCATCCCCTAGAATGTGAATCTTTAGGATTAGAGACCGTGAACATGAGAGGTTTGCCCTGGATCTGAAACTGTCAACTCCAAGTCATCACCCTTTGCTCCTCACGTTTGCTTTTAGCCACGTAATTAAATGCCTATTGTTTAAGGTGGCCACGAAGAGGGAGAAGTAGGGCACAGTGCCTACCACAGAGGGCTAACCACAGTCTGGTTGGCAGGACAGCATATATACATAGAAAAATGATTTTGTTACACAGATCCTTTTAAAGCTATTCATCTGAGTAGTAGCTTGGTGGGACATTTTACGGTGCTCCTAAAGGTTCTTAGGAGGATAAGATCCTGATGCTGAAATGCATTCTGTATCATCCTTTATTCCAAGACCCAAAAAACCAAGCCTTGCCTGTTGCAAGGGAATTCGGGCCCTGTGGGTATGGGGCCTGTATGGGAATGAAGAATGTAAGGAACACAGACAGTCTTGTGTCGGATCATAGAGCTATAGAAGAAAGAGAATCCTGGTGACTCTTTGGATCTGTCGTTTCTGTTGGGGGGTGGGGCTAAACCTGCATGTCTTAGTCCCTTTCTTTGTCACTGACTCACAGTGCCTGGCCCTCACAGTTTAAAGGAGAGGGTGCTTTGGCTTATGTTTTCAGTCCGTGGCCAGCTGGCTGCAGGCCTCCAGGGGCACCACAAAGGAGATCTGCTCGATTCACGCTGGCTGGGAAGCAGAGAGAAGGCAGGAGCCGGGAGGGAGCTATACCCTTCCAGGTCCTGCCCCCAGTGACCTGTGCCTTCCAAGCAGGCCCCGCTCCGGCCAGCAAGTCCGCTGTGTTGCGCGTAGCTCAGTAAAATCCCCAAACCCCACCCCTGAGGACACGAGTGCTTGGGGGCACTCTTGAGCTAAACCGTAACACTACCATGATCATGATAAGGACAAGCAGGGAGGATATTTTTATTAATTAAGAAATTGGCCTCTGATTCACAAATCCCTGGCTCTGAATTCCTTCTCCGCCAATTATTAGCTTTATAACCATAAGCAAGTTCTTTAAAGCTCCCTGAGCTGCACTGTTTATGTTCTACACTAGGTTAAGGTCTTAGTAAATGACAGCTATCACTCTTGCTATTACGGGTATAGTATGCTTTTCGTTCGTTCGTTTGTTTGTTTACCTGGTATCTATTTTCCTTTCGGGAACAACATGATTTTCCCGTCTCTCCCTTTGTCTAATTACCAGCCGCAGTTCTCTACCTTTGTCTCTGTAAGGAGTAGGCATACGGTTGGAACTAAATCACTTTCTTTTTAGGATTTCGAATCCTGAATTAATCGGCCCTCTGAAGAAGTTGTCAATCAGTCCCTACAGGTCCGATTCCTGTCTTCTTTCACACTTGGTATTTTGACTACCTCGTGTCCTTCCATTAAAGTGTTCCTGTGCACGTTGGACAGGGTGTCAGTCAGGGCTTACCGAAGAAACAAATTTAAGGCAGGATATACAAATATATAAGAATTGACAAAATTGGCTTACGATGGCTGCTCACAGAGCCAGGTGCGGAAGGGTGCAAAAGGGCTCTGTGCACGATGGAGCTCGGAAGGATCCACCTGAAGGCCTAGTGCTCACTGCAGTGTCCTCTGCGAGTTTGCGTCAGGAGGGCCAAGGGGCTGTGAGGGAAGCCTGAAGGCAGGAGCTCCTCCGAAGGAACAGAAGTGGTCCTACCATCTTTTCCCCGTGTGCTATTTAGGTGGCCAGCCACCCTAGGGTGGGTCTCTGTCCTCAGCCACACCCAGAACTAGGCTGCTCCAATGTAGTTGGGCAATTTTTACCCAAGTTGACAAACCAGTTAATTATGAGAGAGTATTGTTTGCAGCCAAAGGAGCCTGCTGGACTTGGTCAATCATTTCCTTCCTCATGTGGTTCGTTTTTATCCTTGATTTGCTCCAAAAAATCTATTTAATTAATGACTCTGGTCCTAAACATTCATCCTGAAAGTGGTTTAGTAGTCACCGTAGGCGTCACCTGTGTTTTCTAACATTTCATTGCGCAGGGTTTCCATTTTCTTCTACTTCTGAGTTAACCTGAACCCCATGTCGTCTATGGGAAGCTCGTTGCTGAGAAGAGCGAGTCTCTCTTCCACACCACGATGCGCTCATGCTGCTGCTCCATCTCTTTTCCAGACTGAACATGCCTAGTTATTCATCTGCTCTTGTAAGGTTTTGTTTCCAAACCTTTTATATGCTGGTCGCCCTCCTCTGAACTCTTTCCAGTTAGCAGAAAAGTGTGCTCTATCCCATAATATCACACTATCATAGAGAGCTCAGAGGTCACATCTTGTCCAGAAGGTAACTGTAACCCCAGGGGCATGCAATTCTTTCTTCATGCCTGTTCGGAGTCTCCTGCCCAGGCGTACTCAGAGCCGGCAACCAGTGGAAGGAGTTAGCAGGCAGGTATCCACATGCTCTGAGGAAGAGTCCTGGCTTATTTTGAGCAGCACTAATCAGTTCAATTTCTCTTTGCGGCTACTTTGAACTGCAGCCTTCTTCCTAACTAACGGAGTGACAGCTAACAATTATTGAGCGCTTAGTATGTGCTAGGCACAGTGCCAAAGCGTTTAACATTTATGAACTCATGTAGTCCCTCCAATATACCTTTACGTTAGGTCACTATCTTCATTTCACAGATGAGGAAATAGAGTTATACTGGACCTAGGTAACATGTCTAGAAAATGAAGCAGTAGGATTTTGAAACTCTGGGTCTGATTGCATGAAAATTATACCCTTAACTATGACATTACATTGTTGAAGGACTCAAGAGAAACAAGCTAGACAGTGTTGGGCAAAAAATTAGAAAGAGCGTGGAGTTTTTACAAAAGTAGATTCTTATAATCTATATAGCATGGCAAAATGGTTTTCTGCTTAAAAAATGAGAGAAAGAATTCATGCCTCTTTTCCATTCCTAGATATTGAAAATGAGTATTGTATATGAAAGCTTTAAGATGTCCTGATGTGAAGTCTGCTTAATTCTCTAAATTTAGAAGAGAACACCTCTACTCTACCAAGAGAATATAAAAATATACAATAGACTTTATTTAAAGCACTACATTGAGATATACATAGAATACATTTATCTTCATGATCATCTTTTAATAAATACATTATTATTGTAATTTGGCAAATGAAGAAACTGATTCTCAGGGAGATGTTCCTCTCCAAAAGGTGGGTAGGTAAACTACTGACTAGCAATTTTACTCCAGCTCTATATGATTCTAATGTCCTTGCTTTGCTTGCGTGTTTAATATATCTCTGCCCCCAGCTAATACCTCAGATCAAGAATACTCAGTTTTAAGAGATATGACTGCGTCCTCTTCGTTTTAGAGTCTTGGCCATGGAGAAGGCAGTTGGGTAACAAATCAAGAGCACAGCTTGGTATGAGGAACCTCACGCGGGATAGAAACCTCTGCTACTACATTCAGAATTTTCTAGGCGAGTTAGCTAATCCCTCTGAGCCTATTTTATCCTGATGAAGTGACATTCATAATACGAATGGCTTGTTTACTATGTTCTATTTCCTAGAATATGTGTTCAACTTCACTTCATGTTTCATACTAACAAAATGAACAAAACATGTGGCTTCACTTGGATCCCAAAAGATAGAACCTTACAACAGATTGTGGTTTTCCTGCATTACAAAATTTTATCTGAGAAATAATAACATGTTTTCCATCATTTTGCTTTGCTAGAATGTTCTGTCTTTTCTTTTATTGGTATGTGTTTGTGATATACAATAAGCTCATTCACTGTGGGGACTGTTACATACCCATACCACATCTCAATCTTTTTCCTTACCTTCCCCTCCCCCTCAGGCCCCTTCCCATCTCCACAAAGTCTATCTCTGTTTCTTATCATGTGTCAAAAGTTACTGAAGTGTATAGTTAAAATAGATTCATTTTCATGTATCTGAAGTATAGTAGTTTTTTTTTTTTTAAACCTAAGTAAGATATTTTATCTACATTTTGACAAATGTACCCAGAAACATAATCAGCTTCAGATTCCTCCCCGAGGCCTTGGAGACCACAGCCAGTGTTTGTTACCATGACACCTTTTTTCCATTTTTTAGGGTGATACCAAGGGAAGCATACACTATGTTGTTTTCTTTATCTGACTTCTTTTATTTAGCATAAGGCTTTTGAGATTCACTTATGGTTTTATGTGTTTCAGTACTTAATTCCATTTTACTGCTATAATTTATTTATTAACTAGTTGATAGAGATTTAGATTCTTGCCACTTTTGTATGTCATGATAATGCATTTTTAAATGAAAATATATTTTAATTTTTCTTGGGTAAATACCTACCATGGAATTTCTGGGCCATAAAATGAATATATAATTTTAAGAATCTGCTAAACAGTTAAAATAAAACAACTAACAAATCTCTTTCAAATCATTTATAAAGACAGTATTACCTTGATACTAATAGTGGCAGAATATTACTATAAGAAAGAAACACAGCATGTTAAAACATCATGATCAAGTATTGTGAATTCTAGGTTGGTTTAATATTTGAGGTTCAGTGTAAATTTAGCACACCTTAGTGTAATATAGTATAATAAAGAACACACTATGGGGTTATCTCAATAGAGGTTCCCAATAAAAGATCACTCAAGAAAATTTCACATTAATTTTTGATAGAAACTTTTAGTAATTTAGGAGTAAAGTAGAAACTTCTTAAACAGATAGGGAACATTTACCAGAAAAACCATACAGGTAATAGACTGTGAGTAAATACACAGATTACTGGGGCCAGACAGTGAACAAATAGATCCACCCATACATTATCAATAGATTTTATATAAGAGCCAGCATCATTCAGTCAGGAAAAAGTTGTTTGCTAACAAAAGATGCAAGAAAGTGGACATTTATATACTTAAAACAATAAAATCACCCTTCATTGTATATTTATGAAAATTAATTATACATGTCTCCTAGAGCCACATGTAAGCACCAAAACTCTGAAGACCTGTGGAAGAAAATACATGAGAAAATTATGGTCATCTTGGGTAGGAAAGATTTCTTACATATGACACAAAAAGCATGATCCATAAAAGAAAAAAATGAATAAACTGGACCTCTGTAAAATTAAATATGTCTCTTTCTTAAAAAGTATCCTTATGGGAAAGCAAGTCATTGTCTGGGAGAAAGTATTTGCAAACACATACTTGAAGTAGGCTTTCTGCCCAGAACATATAAAGAATTCTTGCAAAGAAGGCAAACTGATTTTTTAAATGAACCAAAACTTGGAATATATCCTTCATCAAATAGGGTAGATTTTAGGAAATAAGAATATGAAACAATGTTCAATAATGACTTTTACCTGTATTTTCTGTATTTTAAAGTAACAGTAGATATTAATAAAGAAAATATAAAACCACCCTTCTACTTACTTCTATGGAAAATAAAACATTTTATAACAAAATAATTAGAGAAAATAATTAGAGAATAATTAGAGAATGTGTATAGAATACATATATCGTGATCCTTAAAGAATGGCAAAATGTTACTCACAGAACAGTCATAAACAGAAGACTCTTACAAAGAAGAAACAAAAGACAAAACTTTCTTTTCAGTGAACAAAAACTAATACTATAAATGAAACAAATTACCATACATCTTAAAATACATTTCAAATAATGGAATTGGTAATTTGGAGAACTGGTTAAACTTCTTACCACTTCCTATTTATGAGATCTTCTATTTTCTGAGAATTTATGTAGAGTCAGTACTATTTTTCCCTTAAGTATTTAGTAGAATTAGTTATTGAAGCTGGCTATAAAGTTCCCAACTATCTATTTAGTATCTGCAGTTCTGTAGGGATATTTTCTCTTTCGTGCTTGATACTGGAAATTTGTATCTTCCCTCTTTCCCCTGACGTTTGGCTCAATTAGGACTTGGAAAACTTCTCCAGAAGGTGTAAAGAGCAGCCGTTTTTTGCTTTGTGAGCAAAGCCAGTCTTTGTGCCTGTTTCTTCTTCCTCCTCTGCCTCCTCCAACACTTTTAAAAGCATAAAAACTCTTTACAGCTGCAGATTATACAAAAATAGGTGACAGGTTGGGTTCTGTCCAAGGGGTACAGTTTACCAATAGATAAACTACACTGTAGTAATTTTACTAGCAATTTGGAAGAACGATTTTTTGTTTTTACTAACTTTCTCTATTGTTTTATTGCTTTGTATATCATTGATTTCTGATCTGAATGTTTATTATTTCTTTCATTTTGTTTATCTGAGGTTTTAGTTACCTTTCTTTATTGCATTTCTTAATTTGGACACTTAGATAATCTATATGGTATATTTTTGTTCTTTAGTATAAGCAACTAATAAGGACCCTGCTATAGCCCATAACTTTTGATACATTTTGTTTTGTTTTTATTGATGTTAAAGTATTTTCTAGCTTCCCATTTAAATTATTCTTTGGCACAGGGTTATTTTGAGGTATGTTGATTTATTTTAAAATGCTTGCAGATTTTTCTATTTAATTATCTGCTATTGCTTTCTAATTGTAGTCAGAGAACAGACATTTTTATCATTTCAACTTTTTTAAATTTATGAGATTAATTTTTGTTTCACAAGTTGGTCTTTCTTCATAAATAATCTTTGTGTACATAGAAATATATATTTTGCTGAGACTGAGTAGACTGTTTTAGAAATGTCAATTTAGTAGACGTTTTAGTAATGTTCTTCATGTATTCTATAACAATTGGTTTTCCACATGCTTGTTCCCTCAGCTACTGAAAGACAGTAGTTCAGCTCTCCAATTATAATTGTGGAGCTATTTCTCCTCTGTGTTACATTAATCTTTTTCTTTGCACTTTGAAGTCCTTTTATTAGGTACACACACATTTAGGTACGTGTATTTATTAGGTACATATACATTTAGGAGAATCATGTCCTCTTGATGAATGGAATTCTTTTCCACAATGAAATTAGCTTGTTTTCCCTAGAATTACTCCTTGCTCTAAAATTTTCTCTATAGGGTATTAATATAGTCACTCCAGCTTTTTAGTATTGGTGTTTTAATTGCGTGTCTTTTTCCAACCATTAACGTTTGACTTATCTCTGCCCTCCAACTTACATGTCTTATACAGGGTCTATAGCTGGGCCTTGCTTTTTAAAATCTAACATGATAATTCCTATGTTTTCAATAAAGTGTTTAACCATTATAATTAATGTAGTTTTCAATACGGTTGGGCTTAAATTCAACATATTGCTATTTCTTTGCTAGTGTACCTTTATAATTAATTTTTAAATTTTTAACTGATATACAAAAAAATCCCAAAAGTTGTACAGATTCTTGGGGGTCCATGTAATGTTCCATTTATTAAATTCATTTAAATATTTTATAATATTTAAATAAGGTACAAGATTTTTTTTCAAAAAATTATCAACTCTGTGGGAAAAACTTTAAAAAATTAATGGTTTATTGGTACATTATTGCTTCTTCTTTTCCCAATTCTCTCCTCTTCCTTCAACCCCTGTTCCCCTCCTTACTTATAAAAGCTTTGTTTCCATTTTTCCTTTTTTTCTTTTCTCTTCCTTTTTTCCCCCTTCCTCTCCCTAGTTCTCCTTCCCATTTGAACGTTTCTTTCTGTTTCACAGTATCTATTAAACATTTTGTTCCTTATTTACAGTTTTAGTTTCTCACACCATGGAAACAATGTGATATTTACATATGTGTGTCCAATTTATTTCACTTAAGAGTATGTTCTCAAGGTCCATCCATTTACCTAGAAATATCTCAAGTTTATCCTTCTTTATAGCAGAGTAGTACTCCATCGCATAAAAAAACCCTCTTTATACATTCATCAGTTGATGGGCATTTGGGCTATTTCCATGATTTAGCCATGGCAAGCTGTGATGCTATAAACATGGGTGTACAAGTCTTGTATTCCTTTGGGTAGATACCAAGAAGGGGAATATCTGGGTCAAATGGAACTGCTAGTTTTAATTTCTCAAGGACTCTCCACATTAATTTCCACAGTGGTTGTGCCACTCTCCACTCCCACTAGCAGTGGAGAAGGGCTCCTTTTTCTCCACAGTCTTGTCAGCATTTGCTGTTGGTTGACTTCTTGATAACAGCATTCTTTTTGGAGTGAGATGAAATCTCACTGTTGTTTTAATTTGCATCTCTTGAATGACCAGTAATGTTGAACATTTTTTCATATATTTATTTGCCATTTCTACTTCTTTTGAGAAATGTCTATTCATTTCAGATGCTCATAATTGGATTGGGCCTTTAAATTTGAGGGGTTTGATTTTTTTTTGAGTTCTTTTTATATTCCACATATTAGTCCCTTGTTTGAGGAACAGCTGGCAAAAAGTTTTTCTCACTCTGTGGGTTGTTTCTTCACCCTGTTGGTGGTTTCTTTTGCTGTGCAAAAGTTTTTTAATTGTATGTGATCCCAGTTGTTGATTCTTTGTAATGTTTCCTGTGTAAATGAAGTTTTCTTCACAAAATCTTTGCTTACACCTATGTCTTCAGGAATTCTACCTATTCTGTCTTTTAGCAGATTTAGTGTTTCTGTTTTAATATTTAGATCTTTGATCTATTTGATTTTAATTTAGTGCATGGTGAGAGACATGGTTCTTTCTAATTTTAGTCTTTGGCATGTAGAAAGACAGTTTTTCCATCACCATTTATTAAAAAAGCTAACTTTCTTCCAGTAAAGGTGTTTGGTCCCTTTGTTGAACATAGGGTGACTGAGTGTGTTTGGAGTTGTTTTGGAAGCTTCTAATCTGTTTCACTGATCCTCAGATCTGTTTTTGTTTTGCTGGTACCATGCTATTTTTATTATTATAGCAGCTTTGTAGTGTAATTTTGACTCAGTGATTGTTGCCTTGCCTTTGTTGCCCAGAATTGCTTTTGATATTCTAGGTCTCTTCTTGTTCCAAATAAATTTTAGGATTGTTTTCTCTAATTTTGTGAGGTATGCTATTGTTATTTTGATTGGAGTTGCATTAAATCTCTATAGCAATTTTGGGAGTATGGCCATTTTCATTACGTTGGTTCTTCCTACCCCAGATGAAGGGATATCTTTCCATTTCCTGATATCTTCTTTGACCTCCTTTTCAGAATACAGTACATTTCTATCTAAAGATCTTTTACTTCCTTTGTTAAACTGATTCCTAAGTATGTCATTTTTTCAATGCTTTTGTGAAAGGTGTGGCTTCTGTAATTTTTCTCTCAGTGTGTTTGTTATTTGTATACAGGAATGCTATTCAGTTTTGAGTGTGACATTGTACCTAGCTACATGACT
The DNA here is from genome assembly GCA_004027595.1 of Dinomys branickii. Lineage (NCBI taxonomy): Eukaryota > Metazoa > Chordata > Mammalia > Rodentia > Dinomyidae > Dinomys > Dinomys branickii. Next base: position 11,740 of record PVLD010028237.1, read on the forward strand.
GAATTTGACTGTTAAATCTAGAAGTCTTTTGATGCAGTTCTTGGGGTCTTCTATGTAGAGTATCATGTCATCTGCAAATAATGATAATTTACCTTTTTCCTTTCCTATATTTATTCCTTTTATTTTTTTCACTTATCTAATTGCTCTGGCTAATGTTTCTAGAACTATATTGAATAAGAGTGGTGATAGTGGACTTCCTTGTCTTGTTCCTGATTTTAGAGTGAAAGCTTTCAGGTTTTGATCATTTAGTATGATGTTGGCCATTGATTTGTCTTGTATGACTTTTATCATATTGAGATAAAGATCGTTTATTCCAGTTTTCTGTAGGGTTTTTAATCACGAATGGGTGTTGAACTTTGTCAAGTGCTTTTCTTTACTTCTATTGAGATGGTCATGTGATTTTTATTCTTAGCTTTGTTGATATGGTGTATTACATTTATTGATTTGTGTATGTTGAACCATCTCTGCATTCCTGGGAATGTATCCTACTTGGTCATAGTGTATAATCTTGATGATTTGCTACATTCTGTTTGCCAATATCTTACTGATTTTTGTGTCTATGTTCATTAGGGAGATTGGCTTGTAGTTCTCTTTTTTGGTTGGATCCTTCTGTGGTTTTGGTATCAGGGTAATACTTGCTTCCAGGAATGAATTTGGGAGTACTTCTCCCTTTCAATTTCATTTAAGAGTTTCATTAGTAGTGGCATTAGATCTTCTCTAAATTTCTTGTAGAATTCAGCAGTGAATCCATCAGAACTTGGGCTTTTCTTTGTTGGTAGGTTTTTATGTATGTTTTCACATTCATTGACTGGTACTGATTTGTTTTCGAAGTTGATATTGATGATTGTCTGGATTTCTGCAGGATCTGTTGTGATTTCACCCTTTTCATTTCTAATTGCATGGATTTGAGTCTTTTTTGATAAGGTTGGCTAAGTTTTTTTTTTTTTTTTTTGCGGTACTGGGGATCGAACTCAGGACCCTGCGTTTGCCAAGCAGGTGCTTATTCCACTGAGCTATATCCCCAGCCCCCGTTGGCTAAGTTTTTATCAATTTTGTTTAAGTTTTCAAACAACCAACTCTTAAATTCCTTGATTCTTTGTATTGTCTTCTTAATGTCAATTCCATTAATCTCTTCTCTAATCTTCAAAATTTCCTCCATAATGTGAGTTTTGGACTTGACTTGTTCTTTTTCTGGATGTTTGAGGTTCAACATTTGGTTGTTTATTTGAACTCACTCTGTTTTCCTGATGTGGGAGTTCATCACTATAAGTTTACCTTGTAGGACTATATATATATTTGTCATCTCTTCCTTTTGTAGTTTTCCCCTAACAAGTATGTATGTAGTGGACTTCTTTGTCTCTTTTGATCAGTTGTGGCTTGAACTTCACTTTGTTTTCAAGTAGAATAGTTACCCCTGCTTTTTTCCTGTCACTTGTAGTATTGTTTTCCATCCTTGACTTAAAGTCTGTGCATTTCTTTTTGAGGTAAATGCGTTTCTTGTATGCAGCATATGGTTGGATCTTGTTTCTTGATCCATTCTGTTGATCTCTTTCTTTTGCTTGGTGAATTGAGACCATTTACATCGATCATTATAACTGATATATGTTACCTTGTTGTGTTATGTTATTTTCCTATCTTTGGTTCCCTGTCTTTCCCTTCTGTTTAATTGCTTGCCTTGCCTCGTGGATTCTTTATATTCATGTTCTTGGAATTTTAGTCTTTATTACAAACATTTTTGTGGTCATGGATTTCTTTAGTTGTTCTTTGTCATGGAAGTATCTTATTTCTCCATTGATTTTGAAAGATAGTTTTGCAGGGTACATCAATCTGGGTTGGAGCTTGCTTTCTTCAAGGACTTGAAATACTTTACTTCAAGCTCTTCTTGACTTAGGGGTTTGTGTTGATAATTCTGCTGTGATTCTGATGGTCTTTCCTTTATAGGTCATTTGTTTCTTTTCTTTAACAGCTTTTGGTATTCTGTTCTTGCTCTGAAGTTTTGGAATTTTTGTTATTATATGCCTGGTGTAGATTTCTTTTGGTCATGGCTAATTGGAGTTATATATGCCTCAGTTAGCTCTATGTCTTATTTTTTCCATGCTTGGGAAGTTTTCTGCCATTACTTCTGTGAACAGACTTGTTAAGTCACTGTGTCCTACTTTTTCATGGACTTTGATCAATCTTATGTTGTTCTTCTTTCTACCATCTCACAGCTGTTGGATTGGTTTTTCATGGTCCCTTGCTATTTTTAAGAAATCTTTCCTTATGTGATCACTAACTGCAATCCTATCCTCTAGATCTGATATTCTGTCATCACCTTGGTTTATTCTGCTACATATACTTTCAGTGAAATTTTAAATCTTCTGGACAGCTGTTTGAATCTGTTTCATGGAGTTAATTTCTTTCCCATGTTGGGTATTTATGACTTCCATCATGTTTCTAAGCTTCCCTACTTTTAAAATCTGTGTCTACTCTAGATTTGCTGAGCAAGTCCTTTATTTTGGTTGTTACCTTTTTTTTCCTGAGAGATTATTTCTCATCTGATTTTCTCTATAGCCTCATTAATTTTTCATTTTTATATTTTTACTTTTGCTGCTACCATTTCAAAAAGTTCAGATAGGTGGTTTCTGATTTCTTCTGTCTTGTTGTCCCCTGTACTTGCTCTTGGTGGCTGAATGTCTGGGGTTGCATTTTGCTCCCATGTCTTATCATTTTTTTGCTTTTTAAAAAATTTGTTTTCTGTGTGGATGCCTATAAATTCCTTATGGTAGGTAATTTTATCACTAGCATTTAAGCTTCCCTTGGAAGTGTCCATTTCTCAGAACTGTGTGCTTAGTGTTGCTGGCTTTTGGCCATTGTGTCTGTTCCAAGACCCTAACTTCTCAATTTATTAGGAAGGAGAAGTTCCTGTCTATTTGTCCTCACTGAGTCCTTTGGTACTGGAGTATGGTGATGACTATGACCCCAGACAATCACAGTGTTGTCATTCAAGAGAGTACAATAATTACAACAGGTGTGACACCCTGACTAAAGTAGTATGATTAGCAATAATAATAGCATCAAGCACAACCCAGAAAATAACTGTGGTAACTATTAATTTGGTATCATTAGCCATAGAAGCAAGATCTATAGTTATGTAACAAGATCTTGGCTAAACCAGCAACTTGTATGCTGTGAGCTTCCCTTTAGTAGAATGGTTTTACCCTGGGTGGGGAAGATTTAAGAGGGATAGGAGAAAAATAGATAAATGAAGAGATGTATAGTAGAACAAAGGCTGAAGGAGAAGGATGATCACCTAAGCTTTGGGAAACTGGAGAAGAGGACAGGAGAGAAAGAATAAATGAGAAAGCAGAACAATATTGAAGCAAACCAGAAGGACTGGAGACAATATTCACTCACATGAAAACATCAAGAAAATCAGAATGATACTTGAGGAAAGAGATGAAATTATAAAACAAATCAAACAATAAAAGTAAAAATCTAAACAACCAAAAAAACCCCTCAAATAATATAAAAATAATAAAATTCCTCTGATGCCCTCAGTTCTGTGGTAGTGTCCAAGTCAGAACCCAAATCTATGCTGGGTAACCCTGCCAAGTCTGCTGTAGGATTAGTGTTGGGTGTGGGGCTGATCTTGGCCTCTGGATGTGGGGTCTGGGCCCAGAGTGTTCGATCAGCAACTTTCTGTATGACCCTCAATGGCTGCCATATTGCCATACCCTGTTCGTCTCTGCATTGCTCTTCCAGTTGCTGTGGCACCTTCAGACAGGTACAGCTCAAGGCTGCTCCCAGTCCCATAACAGTTGGTCCCTCCTTGCCCTTTCATGCCCTCCTCTGTTTCACCCTGCTGGCATTTCTCTCTACTCTTACACTGTTGGGAACAGGGCAGCAGGTGTGTGTATGTGTGTGTGTGTAAGCCAACTCACTGCCTCTGCTTTCTCCTCTCTTGCACAGTTGGAATCATGGTGTGAGGAGTAATGACTCGTTGCCCTGGTGCAGCCCAAGGCTGCTTAAGTTTCACACCCCTCTTGTGCCGCCGGGAGCAAGGCAGGAGGGGTGGTCCAGTTCCACTCACTACCTTTACCGCTACTGCCATAGTCCCTCACCTTGTTGTCACTAGAGGTTCTGACTAGCCACTATGGCACACAGGAAGAAAAAAACTGGTATCCCATCCAGGAGGGTGCAGCTTTATGGTCACTTGGCCCTGTGTGTGCTGGCAAAATTTGCTGCCAGGCTGCAATTTCCTCTGTTTGGAGGAAGAGACAAGGGGCCTTACTTCTATATCAACTCTACCCTGTGTGGCTGAGTTTGCCACACTGTAGCAGCCCATGAGCTCTGGGGGAACCTCCCACAATGGCAGCTCCTGCTCTGTGCTCACTGTTTCGTGAAGTCTTTGCCTATGTTCTGTTTGCTCTACAAATCACTGGTTTGAGATTGATTTTGGTATCAGGATGTATGTCCCTCCCTTTCTTTCAACTACCTGTGTTTTTTTACTTGATTTCTCTGAGTAACTCCAATGTGGCTCCTCCTCTACTCAGGCACGTTGAATCTCTCTCTAAAAATAATTTTTTCTAACCTTTTGGAATGTACAACACATGATTGTTATCTACAGTCACTATCCTGTGCAGTAGTTCACCAGTGTTCCTTGCTCTTAACTATAAATTTTCATTGATCAGCCTTTTCTCCTCCCTGCCTTCCTGCTATTTGTTTTCTTTTTATTTCATCTGCTTTTCCCCTCCTCTCTAACTCTTTTTGACTTAGTTCAGTTTTTATTTAAATTTCTTCTATTTTTCTCCAATATAGCAGTCCCTATTATCCATGGGGGGGTATATTCTAAGACCTCCAGTAGATGCCTGGAACTGCAGCTAGTACCAAATCTACATATCCCTTGTTTTCCCCATGTGCACATCCTTAGGATAAACTTTAATTGTAAATTCAGCATGATAAACGATCAACAGAAATAGTAATTGAACAGTTATAACATATTGATCAAACAGCATATACAGCATGTATGTGATGGATATTAAGGCTTGCATCAAGATATCCCCCAAAGCCTCGTGCCGTAATAGGTGGAGCTTTTTGGAGCTGGCTGAATCTAGGATGTACGGTGCTGGGATTAAGGATGTATGTTTACTGAGTCAGTCCACTGATTGGCTTAGCACTGTTCTGGGTGTGAATAATAGGAAGGCTGAGCCAGGGTATACGTGGCTCTACCCAACAGGTGGGTAGCCTGGAAGGGATAGAAGGGAGAGACAGGTTGTCGCTTCTGTTTCTCTGCTTAGCTGTTTCGCTGCCTTCTGCCTGCTCTGCGTTTCCATGGACTGTTTCTCCTCTGCAGTGCTGCTCTGCCATGCCTCCCTGCCTTGGAGCCAGCCAACTGTGGACTGAAATTTCTACAGGCTGAAATAAAACTTTCCTCCTTTAGCTTTGGGTGTTGGGTGTTTTGTCTCAGCAATGAGAAAATTAACTAAGACACCGGATAAAGGGATGATCATGCCAGGCAGGCTGAAGCTGGATTGTGTGAAATCTCATTGTACTACTCAGAAAGGATATCATTTAAAACTTATGTATTATTCATTTCTGTATTTAATGTTTTGGACCACAGTAACTGAAACTATAAAATGAGAAACCCCAGATGAGGGTAGATTACTGTATTGGATTTTTAGCTATATCATTTGTTATAGTAATTACGATGAAATCTATAAATAATACCTATTTAAAACTTATTATTCTCTATCTTCAATTATGTATAGTGTAAGACTCACACAGAAGAATGCCTTCATTTCCTCACCTTTGTATTATTATTATTACAGTTTATTTTTTCATATATTATAAACGTGAAAGTGTTTATTATTTTTGTTTTAGTCAATTATTTTAAAGAATTTCAAGTTGACTAAAGACATTTACTATTTTTTAATATTTTTACCATTTCTGGAGTTCTTCAATCACTTGAGTTGGTTTAATTCTCCATCTGGTAACAGTTTCTTTTTGTTTGAATAAGTTTCTTTGACATTCATGTACGGCAGTTCTAGCAACATTCTTGTAGGATTATCTTTTCCTTTTGACTTGGATTTGTGTTGGCCCTTCCACTTTTGAAGAAAAACTTTGGTGGGTGTAAACTTCTGGGTTGATATACTTTTATTTTTGATTCCATACAGGAAGATGTCTTTGCATTTCCTTTTGAGTCATATAGTTGCTAAAGCAGTCTGCCATAGTTCTTGATCTTGTTCCTCTGTAATGTACCTTTCCTTCCCTGTCTCCCAAATTCTTTTAGGATTTTCTCTTTGTCATTTGTTTATACTATTTATTCTTTTTATGTGTCTTGGTGTGTGTGTTTTTTTATTTAAAAAATAAAATCACAAAAACATATTAACAAACAGACACAAATTAGCATAAGAAATAGTACAATCAAAACTGATTTACAGACAAGGTGACATGGACTCAACAATGGTTGTTGCTTTACCTATTGATATCTTCGAAGTGTATATACATGAACACAGATACAGACATGCAAAATTGGTTAGACAATTAATCATCTCAATAACAGAAAAACACAAAAAACAAAAAACCAAAGACAAAAAAAAAAAACGAACAATAGTTGCTGCTTTGCATATTGATATCTTCGAAGTGTGTGCTCAGGATAACACATACACACATACAAGATTGATAGAATAACCCGTCAGCAATTATTCCTTAGCATTAAGTGATATAATACAATAGTAGAACCATGTTAGCCCTCCTGCACATATGTATATACATATATACATACGTACATTTTTGCCTCTTTCTTTTCTCCTTTCCCTCGTCCCATCTGTTCTTTGTTTTTTAACAGATTTCCTTCATGTCTCTTAGTTTATATTCCCACCCTCGGGTTCTTACACCAGTGATACAATACATTGCCTGCACATGTACCGCTGATTTATTTCACTTATGAGTATGGACTCCAGTTTTGACCACTTGACTACAAAGTCCCCAAAACTTTCTTTATAGCTGAATAATATTCCATTATATAAAAATGCCACAATTTTTTAATCCAGTCTTCTGTGGAAAGACATTTGGGTTGCTTCCACATTTTAGCTATTACAAATTGCGCTGCTATAAACATGGGTGAACATATATCAGAGTGATATGATGTTTTCAGATCTTCTGGGAAAATACCCAGAAGGGGAATAGCTGGTTTGAATGGAACCTCTAGACCTAGTTTGCTGAGAAATCTCCAAACGGCTCTCCACAGTGGTTGCACTAGTCTGCATTCCCACCAGCAGTGTAATAGAGTCCCTATTTCTCCAAGCCTCGCCAGCATTTGTTATTGGATGAATTTTTCATACTGGCCAGTCTTACTGGGGTGAGATGAAATCTCGATGTTGTTTTTATTTGCATTTCTCGAATGACTAAGGATGTGGAACATTTTCTCATATATTTATTTGCCATTTGTATTTCTCTGAGAAGTGTGTATTCATCTCAGATGCCCATTTCTGGATTGGGTCTTTGAATTTGGACATGTACATGTTTTCTAGTTCTTTGTATGTTCTAGATAGCAGTCCTTTGTCTGAGGGACAGCCAGCTAGGATTTTTTCCCAATTTGTGGGTTTTCTTTTTACTTTGCTGGTGATTTCTTTAGATGTACAGAAACTTTTCAGTAGGATGAGGTCCCAATTATTGATTCTTTGAAGTGTTTCCCTTGCAGTTTCATTTTTGTTCATGAACTCTCTGCCTACTCCTATCTCTTCAAGATCTTTACCTACTTTCTCTTCCAATAGGTTTAGAGTTTCTGTTTTAATGTTGAGGTCTATGATCCATTTTGACCTGAGTTTGGTGCATGGTGATAGACTGGGGTCTATTTTCAGTTTTCGGCAAGAGGCAAGCCAGTTTTTCCAGCACCATTTATTAAACAGGCCTTCTTTTTTCCAGTGGGTTTGGTTGACCCCTTTGTCA
>PVLD010028238.1:0-19670 GCA_004027595.1 Dinomys branickii
GTCTGCATTCCCACCAGCAGTGTAATAGAGTCCCTATTTCTCCACAGCCTCGCCAGCATCTGTTATTGGATGACTTTTTCATACTGGCCAATCTTACTGGGGTGAGATGAAATCTCGATGTTGTTTTTATTTGCATTTCTCGAATGACTAAGGATGTGGAACATTTTCTCATGTATTTATTTGCCATTTGTATTTCTTTATCTGAGAAGCGTGTATTCATCTCAGATGGCCATTTCTGGATTGGGTCTTTGAATTTGGACAGTTACATGTTCTTTAATTCTTTGTATGTTCTAGATAGAAGACCTTTGTCTGAGGGACAGCCAGCTAGGATTTTTTCCCAATTTGTGGGTTTTCTTTTTACTTTGCTGGTGATTTCTTTAGATGTACAAAAACTTTTCAGTAGGATGAGGTCCCAATTATTGATTCTGTGAAGTGTTTCCCTTGCAGTTTCATTTTTGTTCATGAACTCTCTGCCTACTCCTACGTCTTCAAGATTTTTACCTACTTTCTCTTCCAATAGATTTAGAGTTTCTGTTTCAATGTTGAGGTCTATGATCCACTTTGACCTGAGTTTGGTGCTTGGTGATAGACTTGGGTCTATTTTCAGTTTTCGGCAAGAGGCAAGCCAGTTTTGCCAGCACCATTTATTAAACAGGCCATCTTTTTTCCCGTGAGTTTAGTTGAACCCTTTGTCAAATATTAGGTAGCTGAGTGGGTTTTTCATTATGGTTGCATCATCCGATCTGTTCCATTGATCCTCAGGTCTGTTTTTTAGCCAGTACCAGGTTGATTTTATTACAGTAGCTTTGTAGTATAATTTCACTTAAGGCATATTTTCTCTAGATCTGTGAGGAATGCTAATGGTAGTTTAATGGGAATTGCATTTAATCTGTATAACAGTTTTGGTAATATGGCCATTTTCACAATGTTAATTCTTCCAACCATGAGCAGGGTATGTTTTTCCATTTATTGAAATCCTCTCTGATCTCTTTTTTCAGAGTACTGTAGTTTTCACTGATAAATCTTTCACATTCTTTGTTTGATTGATTCCTAAGTATTTCAATTTCTTGGTTGCTCGTGTAAAAGGTTTGGTTTGTCAATTTCTCTCTCAGTCTGTTTGTTGTTCGTGTATAGGAATGCTATTGATTTTTGGGTGTTGACTTTGTATCCAGCTACGCTACTGAATTTGTCAATTAATTCCAGGAGTTTTCTTGTGGAGTTTTTGGGGTCATCCGTGTATAGTATCATGTCATCTGCAAATAGTGATAGTTTAACTTCTTCCTTTCCTATCCTTATTCCTTTTATTTCTCTCTCTTGTCTAATTGCTCTGGCTAATGCTTCCAGAACTATGTTGAATAGGAGTGGTGACAATGGACATCCTTGTCTTGTTCCTGACTTTAAAGTGAAAGTTTTTAGTTTGTGTCCATTTAGTATGATGTTGGCTGTTGGTTTGTCATAGATGGCTTTGATCAGATTGAGGTAGAGACCATCTATTACTACATTTTCTAAGGTTTTTAACATGAATGCATGTTGGACTTTATTGAAAGCCTTCTCTGCATCTATTGAGATGATCATGTGGTTTTTGTCTTTGGCTGTATTAATATAATGTATTACATTAATAGATTTGCAAATATTGAAACATCCCTGCATTCCTGGAATGAATCCTACCTGGTCGTGGTGTATAATTTTCCCTATGATTTGCTGTAATCTATTTGTTAGTATTTTTTTGAGTATCTTTGCATCTATGTTCATTAGAGAGATTGGCCTATAGTTCTCTTTCTTGGTTGAGTCCCTCTCTGGTTTTGGTGTCAGTATAATACTTGCCCCCAGAAATGTGTTAGGGAGAGTTGCTTCCTTTTCAATTTCATTGAAGAGTTTGAGGAGTGTTGGCATTAAATATTCTCTGAATGTTTTGTAGAATTCTGCTGTGAATCCATCAGGGCCTGGGCTTTTCTTTTTTGGTAAGTTTTTGTGACATCTTCAATCTCATTAATTGATATTGGGTTGTTCAGGATTTTTGAGTCTTCCTGATTCAATTATGGTAATTTGTACCTTTCTAGGAATGTGTCCATTTCTTCTGAATTTTCTATCCTATGGGAGTAAAGATTTTTAAAGTAGGTATTAATGATCTTTTGGATTTCTGTGGGATCTTCGGTGATTTCATCCTTTTCATTCCTTATTGCATGGATTTGAGTTCTTTCCTTTCTTTTTTTGATAAGGTTGGCTAGGGGTTTTTCAATTTTATTTATTCTTTCAAAAAACCAACTCTTTTATTCACTTATTTTTGTAGTGTTTTCTTCATCTTAATGGCATTAATTTCTGCCTTGAGTTTTATAATCTCCTCCCTTCTTTGGGCTTTTGGTTTGGCTTGTTGCTCTTTTTCTAAGAGTTTGAGGCATAACATTAGGCTATTTATTTGCTCTCTTTCTCTTTTCTTTGTATATGAGTTCATTGCTATAAATTTCCTTCTGAGGACTGCTTTCATTGCATCCCACAGATTCCAGTAGGTGGTACTTGCATTTTCATTTATTTGTAGGTATTTTTTAATTACTTCTTTAACTTCTTGTGTGACCCGTTAGTTATTCAGGAGGTTGTTGTCTAATTTCAAAACTTTTATGCGGTTTTTGGAGTTCTCTTTGTCATTAATTTCCAATTTCATTGCACTGTGGTCAGATAATATGCATGGGATGACTTCAATTCTTTTGCATTTAGGTAGATATGCTCTATGGGCTAGAATATGGTTAATTTTAGAGAAAGAGCCATGTGCAGCTGAGAAAAATGTATTTTCTGATGTTGTGGGGTGGAACACTCTGTATACATCTACTAAGTCCATTTGTTCACACTTTTGGTTCATGTCTGTTATTTCTTTACTGAGTTTCTGTCCAGTTGACCTGTCTCTTTGCATCAGAGGGGTGTTTAAGTCCCCTATTACAACAGTGTTATTAGTTATTTGATTTTTCACATCTGTTAAGATTTGACTTGTAAAGTTTGGTGCTTCATTGTTTGGTGCATCAATGTTTAGTATTGTTATCTCTTCCTCTTGCAGCTTTCCCCTAGCTAGTATGTAATGGCCTTCTTTATCTCTTTTGATTGTTTTTGGTTTGAAGTTTACATTGTCTGCAAACATAATAGCTACCCCTAGTTTTTTCTGAGGACCTGTTGCATGGAGAATTGTTTTCCAGCCTTTAACTTTCAGCCTTTGTATTTCCTTTTCAGTAAAATGTGTTTCCCGTATTCAGCATATCATTGGATTGTGTTCCTTAATCCACTCTGCCAATCTTTTCCTTTTGACTTGTGAATTGAAGCCATTTAGATTAATAGTTATGATAGTTATATGTTGGCTTATTCTAGTCATGTTATTTACTTGTTGTTGTTTTCCTTCTTTTGCTGTCTGTTTACTTACTTGTTCTGTTTGAGGGTTTATTTCTATTGTTCTTGAGATTGTGGTCACTTTTTTCTCTGTCTAGAATATCTTTTAGTGCTTTTTGCAATGCTGGTTTGGCACTCATGAAGTTCTTCAGTTCTTTGTCGTGGAAATATTTTACTTCTCCATTGAATTTGAAGGATAGTTTTGCAGGATAGATCAATGTGGATTGGAAGTTGTTTTGTCTCAGAATCTGTAATACCTTGCTCCAAGCTCTTCTTGATTTCATGGTTTCCATTGAGAAGTCCTCTGTGATTCTGATGGGCTTTCCTTTATAGGTGATCTGTTTCTTTTCTCTAGCAGCTTTTAATATTGTGTTCTTTTGCTGGATGTCTGAGATCTTGACTATTATATGTCTGTGTGTGGTTTTCTTTGGATTATGGCTTGTTGGGGTTCTATATGCCTCAATTAACTGTACTTCAGTATCTTTTACCATGTTTGGGAAATTTTCCACTATTATTTCAGCAAGTATTCTTTTTATATCATTTGTATTGTCTCCTGCTGTTTCACTAACTCCTATAACTCGAATATTATTTCTTTTTGCCTCATCTTTCAGCTGTTGCATTAATTTTTCTTGGATCCTTGATGACTTTATGAGATCCTTCCTTTCACACTCATTAGTTGCCATGCTGTCTTCAAGATCTGAAATTATATCTTTGGCCTCATTTATGCGGTTTTGCCAGCTTTCAATGGAAGTTTTCAATTCCTGGCAATCTGTTTCGATCTGTTCTATTCGTGGTAATTCATTCCTAAATTGCTCTTGTAACGTTTCCATTTGTTTCCTATTTTCTTCTATTCTTTTATCTATTTCTTCTCTGTGTGTGCGGAACATTTCTTCCACTATGGTTTTCAGTTCATTTCTTGTCTGAGAGATTATTTCTACTTTAATCTCTTTTGTGGCCTGATGGAGTTGTTTCTTTACTTTGGATGTGATCGTTTCCAAGATTGCAGGTATGTGACTAATTTCTGCTTTAATCTGTTCTATGGCCTGATGGAATTGTTTTATTACTGCAGACGTAATCGTTTCATAAATTGCAGGTATGTGGCTTATTTCTGCTTTAATCTCTTCTATGTCCTGATGGAGATGTTTCTTTATTTCGAGTGCAATCGTTTCAGAACTTGCAGGTATGTGGCTTCCTGGTTCCCCTATATCCTTGCTTCCAGGACTTGTTCTGGGTGGGGTTGAGTTCTGAGACTGCATTTTGTTCTTCTATCTTCCCATTTTTGGATCAGATTCAAACCACTGAGCTATAAATTACCCAGGCAGTTCGCCAGGCAAAGGTCCATTGCAAAGGCTGCTCCAATGGCTCCTTCTATTTGGGGGAATGTCCCTGAAGCTTTCTGCTAAGAGTTCCACTCAAAAGGCTGCTCAGATGCTGCTTTGTGGGCTGAGCTACTCCCTACTGAGAGACCTGGTCGGGGAGTGTAAAGATCTTCCCCGCCCAGTGGTCCCTGCAGGCATGGGGGCTGAGCTCCTCCCCCACTCGGTGATCTGGTCATGGTGTGCAAACAGCTCACCTGTTCTGGGATCCGTGCAGGCAGGAAGGTCCCAAAGTGCTAATATTTCATGCTTCGCCTGCGATCCGCTGCTCCCCTGCGCTTCTCTGTCTCTTCGTGCGATCCAGACCTGGGGGAGGGAGCGAGGTGCTGCACTTCTTTGTGCTTTATATGCTGCCATGGCCACAGGCTGCAGGCCGAGCAGGATGCCGGCAGCGGGGACTGGACTGGAGCAGGACCTCGGTCCATAGCCCGGATTTTCACAGCCTGCCCGAGGAGCGCAGGAGTCCGTCCCAAGCTGCAGCCACCAAAAAGCCAATTTCTGGCCGCAGCAGCTGGCAAGCCAGGCAGGGATGAGAGGTGGGAGGGTCCAGCCCTCCGGTGCCCTTGGTGCGCTTGGACCCTGCCGAGCCGCTGCCTGGGCGCCAAGCCGAGCGCCTCGGGTGCCCATCACTCTGGGCTTGCCCATGCCTTGCCGCGGCAAGTTAGGCCACCCCGCCGCGGCTTGGGCAGTGCACAGCTACACGTTCAGTTTGAACTTCGCAGCCGCCATCCTGGCACTCACACGCGCCAAGTCTATCTCGAACTGGAGATCCCTATCTGGGAGGATCTTTTCTGCTCCTCACCTGGTCACCATCTTCCTGGAAGTCCTCTCTTCATTAACTCATTTCATGAATTATTGTGCATCCACTCTTGCCAGGCACTAGCAAAACAGTTGCACAACACATAGATGGACCATGTCCTATGATATTTGTAGTTTGAAAAGCAGACACTGAACAAGTAATTATGGAGGTGTCAGATATTAGAGCAAGGTGTCATGGGAACATGTAATTGAGCATCCTACTCTAGCTCTGAATTTAAAAAATGTCTCCAGGCAAAGTTTCTCCATTAAATTCTAAGTGTAAGTGGAGTTGGTTTATGAAGTGGGGAGTAGCAAAGATTTTTCTAACATAAGTTCCACCTCCTCTCCTCTCTTCCGGTAAATACCTACTCACTCCTCTAGCAAAACAGTGCTACACATCCATCAGAATAGATGAGAAATAATGAGAACTTTGAATTGAGGACAGAAAAGAAGAAATGTATTTGGATGTGTTAAGAATATACGTTCAGAATGAACGAGTGATTGAGTAGATGTGAAATGAAGGAGAAAACCACTGTGAGGAAAACTCAGCTCAGACACTGAGTCACTGATGGTGTCCTTTCTTGACATTGGGTACACAGAAGTGCAGCAGGATGTGTGTGTGTGTGTGTGTGTGTGTGTGTGTGCTAATTTGAGGGACTCAAAAGATAATGGCAGTGATAACAGATAGATAGATAGATAGATAGATATAGATAGACAAACAGACAGACAGATAGATAGATGTTGCTACAGAAAGGAGGTTGGAGATGCAGAAAGCATCTTAAATTAAAATTAACCACAAATGACCTCATCATCACACACAATGAGACATGATCCAAATTCCCTCATGTTTTTGTGATTCTGGGTTTGGCCTTCGAGATAGAAGCTTGAGCCTCATGTTAGTCCTCAGACTATCATTCTGCGCATCGTATCTCTGGCTGTGTCCCTCTAATTCTACTTGTAGAATTTCTTTTGAAGCCATCCCCTCAGGCCCACCCTCTTGTTCAGTTCTAATTTGTTCAAGCTCCCTTTCACTTGGGGAACTGAAATAGCCTGATAATTAAAGTTCTTTTGTTGGTAGCATCAGATCCTCAAATGACAATTTATACTGCTTGCCAAAGCTAATTAAAACATATTTCTGTGTCCCCTTTTCTCCTCTTTCCAGTATGAATGTGCCTGTTTACATATTTTGATTTTGTCAATTGAGTTCTTTCTCATTTTCCCATATTTCTCTTACTCAGAAATTTATGTATATTTATTTCCTTTTGTTTCTTTATCCATTTCTCAGTTGTGTTGAACATACATTAACCAGAACAGATTTAAAACATTATTATTACAGAAACAAGATGAAAGCATCTGAGGAGTAGCACCATCCTCTAGGGAGGATGGCTGCTTGTATTCAGATCCCAGCTCCAGCATCTACCAGCTACCTAACCAAGGACAATTTACTTACCTGTCTGTGTGTCTTTGTTATTGTGTGTAGAGTGGGCATAATGATAGCAACTATTTCATAGTGTTTGGAGGAATGAATTTAACTAAAGTGCTTTGATGCTTTCTAAAGTATTTTAATGGTGTCTGAAAACACTGTAAGTTCTCATTTTTATTAACTTTATAATTGTTTTCTGAATACTAATAAAGAGGGGTGCACATGTAACATTATTAATGAAACTGACATACTTATTAGTGCAGTCAAGATTATTTGAGTACACGTGTATATTATAAGCATGGCCCTGACATTGATTATGTAGTATCAAACATAAAAGCAGAATTCATTTCTTCATGATACTTAACATCTAGGAGAAGAAATATACATATGATAACAGATCTGTGAGGAATGATGGATTTATTAAACTTAAGCATAGCACAAATAGAAAATATTTAACATTTTTGAAATGAGATTTATCTTTTTGCCTTAAATCTATTTTTCTTTGTTCCTTGGTTTCAATTCTGTAAATATTTACTTATTAGCTACATTCAGAACAAGGCTCACCCTCCTATACTCACATTCTTTCCCATGCTTTCTTCTTTCTTTTTTATTGGGTGCATTTTTGGGGAGACATAATCCTGAACCTGAAAAGCCTACTGTGAATATCTTAAATGTCATGGGTAATTTTCTCAAGGAGTTAGTGGACTTTATGGTGCAAAAAAGCCAAATCTAAAATACCAAACTGCATTAAATGGTTAAATCACAGAAGAAAACCATTGGAGAGTTACCGTGAGGTAACGTACTGCTCTGACAAAGGCAACGGAGGGTTAAGAAGAGGCCGCCGTGGTCAGAAACAATAATTGGAGTATATTGTGTTGAGAGTGAGATTTGAGAGATGATGGTATTTCCTTATATGTAGCAGAGAGGCTGAAGAAATTCATTATTTACTTACTGGAGCTGATAATTTTCCTTTATTGTCTGGTCAAAAGCCTGACAAGTGGGACTCCACCCCAGCCCCAGCACGATGGCCCTCATCCTGAGTTAGAAAATGATACAAAGGCAGACTTAAAAGTCAAGAAAACTATTAGTATCTACCAAGTGAGTCCACAGGAGATCCTAACACTAAACTAAAACCCAAATGCAGCTTTTATGATGTGCTTTTGGCGTATTCATATCATCTAAGAATTGTTTCTTGACCTGATTTTCAGAGATTTCTGACATGGCAGGTGGATTGCACATTCTAGGACTTTCATCTTGCTGGAATAAAGAAAACTGAAGGGAGTTTGTTTGGAAGCAAAACTGATGAGGGAAAGAAATCAAGGGCACCAACAGAGAAACGGGATTAGACTTTTACCCACTAGACCTTGCTTTGGATGCGTTTTCACCAAACCTAAGTTAACTTCTTTCTGCTTATTGCACGTTCGTCTTCTTCCCGTCTGGCCTTCTGTATACATGTGTTATTTTTCCTGCCCATTTGACGGAGGTCTTAGCCCAGGTTCTGTCAGCAAACTTGTTTCAGGCGATCCTGGTCATTTGTGTAAGTTCTGCCTGTTCCTTGACCTTGGCTTTACAGACAGATTTTGGGGTTTGCATTAACATAATTCTCTGCTCTGACACACAGTCACTTAATGAAAAGAAAATATCTTAATTAAAACATATTATTAGCTTTGTCAATTCAAATGAAAATTACTCTCTAATTTAGACACAGGCATAGAATTTTAAAGTTAGGAGAGGCCTTAGAGATCACCTAGCAAATGAATGGTTTCGGTAATCGTTCTCCCCTGCTGAGCACATTAGCATCTGCGCCACAGTTAGTGCTGTCAGATAGACAGTTTTAAAAGAGAGACTCTGACCTTAGGAATACAGAAAGTTTCTGATAGTTGGACTTCTTAGCAATCTTGCTGAAGTTCTTTGACCCAACAGTTCATGGTATAATTATTTATTAGGCTATGAGTAGAATCATTTATGGTTTAGAGTAGATAATGAAAAGAATTACTACCCAAGCAGTTTCTGCCTTAAACTCACAGTTTTCCTAATCTCTTTCCCTGTGGCAACAGAGCAATTACTTTTCAGTATGTTGATTCTTTTGTACTTTAAATATAGATAAATGTAATCTTGCTGAAACCTGAGGGTTAACTTGTGCTCCTGAGCTAAAATCCCACACTGTAGAAAACCACTGCTTTGTGGGCTTATTTTTCTATAAAACTTGGCTGTGATGGTATGTAAAGAATCAGATAGATGTCAGCTACATCCACAGCTATTACACTTGTGAAGAATGACATCTGATACATCAATATCTTAATTAAAACCTTGTTTCCAGAAAATAGAGTAAGTTATTTGTCAATTGTGTTTTCTTAGAAAGTACAATTTAGCTGACATAAGAAAAATTAAAATGATAACTAGCCCGAGATAGTGGAGAGAAATGGTATAGTGGAACAGAATCACTGGATTATGAAATCAATAAATTATACAATACATGCAAACCAAATCATACCAAGAAGAATGTGTTAAAATTAATATTGCATACATTATCAAGTGAGCTTAAAAAATTTAAATCTGGGTGTTTCATGCATGAAAAGTCTGTCTCAATGACCAGAAACACCAGAATTACAAAAATTTTCGATAAGACCTGGAAATGACATTGAATTCCATGAAAAAATGAAAAGTCTATTGAAAATCAGTGAGAACTGGCACGTTATAGAGGTATTATTCTATTTTTGTCAGCTTCCAAATAGCTGGGAAAACATTGTATGCATATAGAAAAAAACCTGTGTCAGTGGTTTGTACTTGACGACATTACATGGCTTAAGTATTTGGAAATTTTCTTCCCTTCTTTTTGAGAGAAAAATATAGCAGTGAATCTTTAATTCTCTCACCTGAGTGATAGATTTCAGGGAACTAATAAATAGTGGTATATCGTTTGAGGATCAATGTGTATAGAGTTTGAAAATATATCTCTCAAAATAGGGGATGTGTAGTCTTGTGGAACTCCTGTTCCATGGTGGCAAACATATGGAAACAATTTTACTTCTACTTCTTAGCTATAAAATTAAAAATCAGTAGTTGACAATGAAATAGATGATCGCACCCATTTACAAATGAGTATAGCGCCCTGAAGATCCTTAGAAGCATCACACTGAACACCCGAGACTCTCGGGCAGCACGTTAGGTCTAAACCCTAGCAGGACAGGAAGAAAAAAATCTGAGCAAGAAAATAATGTCAAAAGAGCAGATTTAACTTGGGTGAACTGGTAAGTGATCAATTCACGTTGTCAGGTCACGGGCTCCTGAGTAAAACACATCTGAGAAAAGAAGATTTTAAAATTGACTTTGGACGAGATAGAGCTGGAAAGAAGTCAATGTCAGTGGCCAAAAGGTTGATTTGTGACTTTCTTGTAATGCTTCTGTGTGTGGACTTCTTCTCAGTCCAGGGAAAGAACACTGGTGAGAGGACAACTGGGGATGAGCTCCTCAGATACATGGTCTTTAGGCTGAGTGAAAATGCTGCAATGATTTATATTCCAGTAGCCCTGTTTCTATAGTATTTTAAAAGAATTAAATAGCAAACAGTGTCAGATCTAGCACAGAGCATAAAGTGAGGAATGAAAAGTAGCATTTGACTCGTGAAGTAAGTTATTATTAGAATTCATAATGTGTAATTGTTCTTAAAGATCACATGGGCCTATAAATAATTTTAACATGAAAAGTTAATTTCCAGAACTAGAGTTTTATAGAGTAGAGGAATTTCAGATTTGTACACCAATGCTAAGGAACTAACAACAGCAGCAAAAGATACCACTGTTCATAGCAGCAAAACTATATTCATAAAATAAATACATTCAACATTCTGAATTCGTAAGTAAATTATAAGCCATATAACATTGTTTTCAAATAATTAGTTTAGGAAGAGATGAAAAGATATTTACCATGATTATCCTCAACTAGTTTGGTGATGTAATAAGCATGTTTGTTCTTTACAGACAATGTGGAATAAGAAATAAAAAACATAATCTTTAACCATCCTATCTGGTGGCATGAAAACATTAAATTAATGGGTAAGAGGAATCTTGCCAAAAAATCAAGCAGAAGCCCGTGCTTCCTTTAGAGAATGACTCAAAGGTTTATAAGCATCCATTTCTAACAGTGAAGCAGTTAGACTGGGTAACAAAGGAAAGCAGTTAAGTTAATTTGCAGGTTAGGAAGATTCATGCTGTGGATTATTATTAATATTATTTTGATCACAACATCTACTGCTTATCACTAAAGAGGTAGATTTCTAAAGTGAATTCTTATCCTAGAAGGAGAAAATCCTCATTAAATTTATCTCACTACTCCCCAGCTTCTCCTCATGTCCCTAGGACAAAGAATTGAAAATAATTTCAAAAGCTTTCCCAGGTAAATTGATCATCTTGATAATAGTATATTCCTGAGCATTAAATACTTTTAGAAACAGTATACCGTAACTTCACTTAGGTATTGTCTTTAAGACTGGTTTATTTTTGCGTTAATTATCAATGTTCTTTCAAAGGAATATATATTCTTCTTAAAACAGATTTTTTGTTTACAGTGTGCACATAGGCATTCACCTTGAGAACTCTAATATGTGACTAAAAATAATTCTTGACAGTTATTGGTCACCCTTTTCTTCATACTGTTTAATGGTAGTAGGGCTTTTAAGTCATAGATTTGTGTGTGTGTGTGTGTGAGTTAGGCAGCAATTCTCAGAAACTACACTGCCTCGCCTCTTCTGTTGTGTGTCTGCCTTTTATCTTTTCAACATGTTTATCATATTGATATGCTAATGTGCTTTCCTTATTAGCAGATTCATATAAATTACAAATATTTCATGGAATTTCAGTTTTAAAATTGCATAATATATTAAAATCAGATTTAAGTGCAATACTGGGGTTTTGTTTTAAATGTATACCTACAACTTACTAAGAGAAAAAAGAGAGAAAAATAAATATCAGTGTTAGCTACTTCACGCTAGCCCTTCATTTAAAGGCCTCTATTGTGGCCTTCACTACTCTAATCCCTTCCTTAGCCTCCTCTTGGAAAGTAAAGCAAGCGTCCCTGTATCTCATTGGAATGTCAGGATTCAGTGTTAATTAATTACTGATGACAACATATTCTGAAGAAACATACTCTTGTCAGGGATCAAGCTGTGAGCAAGATTCCACCTACTCCTCCCACCACCCACTGTTGCTCCTTGACCTTGAACACGTCCTGTAAACACGGGAAGCTTTGGTTTCTTCATCACAGCAAAATAAATTCTAAATTGCCTTGGATGGCATCTCACGTCCTTACGGACTTTCCCTGACTAATTAGTTCAGCCTTATCTTGTTTTCCTCCCTCTTTTCATCCTCGCACAGCATATATTCACGTTTTACGCTCCATGAATACTCAACTACTTGTAGTTCCCAGAAAGTGCCCTGTTTTGCTATGTGTCTGTGCTTCCCTCTGGGCTCACCTCAAGAGCTCCTCTGCGTTAGTTCTCTTCACTTTCAGCCTAACCTGAAGCATTCTCCTATCGAAGAAGCTATTTGTTGAGGTCTGGGAGATCTCCTAGCAGTGTCTATGTTGCACATATCACGTCACTCTGTTATTCACAACTCTGATGACTTGGAACTTTATCAAGTATCAGGGAAATACATTCTAACTCTCTATCCATAGGTCAAAAATGCTACACATTCATTGGACATACTTACCATGGTTTATTTATTTTCCCAAATAATAGAAATTGTAAAATCAATTTACCATTTTCTATGAAACACTAAACATCAAAGGACATTCCAAAAATGTTCACTGGGCACCTGCAATGTAAGAGAACAGCTGATGAGCACTAAGCCACCAAGCTGAATAATTCCGAGCCTTGTCCTAGTATTGTTCAAGACCTGAGGCAACAGGAGCACTGTGGATCAGTGAATGGGAACGACCTGGTAAGTTTTCTTGAGAGATGAATAGCTGTTAGTGTCATGGGAGACCACGTGTTTCATGGAGAGTGTGACTGTCTAGAAGACATGGGAGGTTTCATTACACAGATGAAATCTGAACGGCTCTTCAGGTTCTTGTAAGGGAATGGAGCACAGGTCATTCTAAGAGAATGAAGTGAAATGTGCAGAGGGTGAAACGTGAATGCGTGAAATGTGCAAAGTAGCAGAGTGAAAATATATCCTTGGGGAGGGTGAGGAGATCATTACTGGGAAATAGGACAGGTTATGCAGGGTGAGCTAAGTGGCAGAGTAGTCCAGAGTTAAAATAGTATGTCTTACCTGTGCAATATGGGGAGGTCAAGAATTACTTCTTAAGAAGCGATAAAACGTACAGATTAGAATGAGGAGAGTCTAGGAACAGGCAAACCTGTTGTCATCACGGTGCAGGGAAGAGACAAAAGGACTTGTGCCCAGGAGTTTCTTTTCAGATTGATTAAACTTTAGACAAGTCTCTTACAGCCTCTACATCCCTGACTTCCATTTTCTTTGATCATTTACTTTAGAAAATTTCCTACTGGATATTCCTATTTTGCCCCTTGGAAGTGTAAACCTCCCAGCCTCCTGCCAACTTTGTAACATCGGAGTGGCTTTCTCAAGGATTTAGAATCACGTCTTCTAAATAATAATAAAAAAGATAGAGCTCATGATCTTCAGTTTGTACTGAAAGATGAGATCAACTTCAAGAAGTGGCAATTCTGCAAAAACGTGTGGCTCAGTGATCTCACCAATCCTCTTCTACAGTCCCTTATCACTTCTAAAGTTCACTACAGCCCATAAAACTGTCTTCCTCCATGTCAGTGAAGTTGAGGCCAATGTTTCTTTCCTATTGCAATAACCCTAACTCTATTATAATAATGTCGAATAAAAATTTTGTTATAGTTTTTAACTTGCCATGTATAATTTTCTTTTATCCCTGAAAGAAATCACTTAACAATGAAGTAGAGAGAAACATGAGATTGAGGTCCCATTTCTGAGACAGGTCTCTAGGATTTTGTGACATAGCACAAATAGGACATGCATGAAAATTGGGAATAATCCTGGGATATGTAGCCACAGATAGAGACTGAGGTAGATAGGTAAAGAGGAGATCATTGGAGTAGAAATTTGAATTCACTATGGATCTTACTTCCACCAAATTTCTACATTACAAACTAGTGTTTCAAGTGTTAGCTAGCTACTGGACTAAGAAAGAAATTAGGGCTGCCTACCTATAAATCAGTAGTCATAATTGCACAGACTTTTGCTGTAGATGTGGATTGGTATGATGTGGATTGAATAGAGTTAAAACCAAAGTTGTGGAAAGAATATTGAATTTGGTTGTACAATTGTGTATTTGAGTCCTGGTTTTGCAAACTTAATTACTAGACGATCTGAGCAAACCACTGAAAATGTATAAGCTTCCCTCTTGACTCTATGTGAGACAATCTCCAAAACAGACCTACTACTGGTATTTAAGAGAACAAATTCTTCTGCCTGTTTATTCTTCCCTTCAAAAACAGGCATAGATTTTTCAGGCCAACAGTTCAGGTTGTGAGGAAAGTAATAAATATGCAAAAGGCACAGTATCAAGTAGTGGATGCAAGCTTTTTCTCTCATTTCTTTTTCCTTCGACATGGTAACAACTGTGATGCTGGTTTCTCCTCAGACCAGCCCCGCCCCCCAGGGACTATAATTCAGAGCTCCCTAATTCTTCTGGGATATTCTAGCTTGAGCACAATGTGAGCCTTTAGTCTCTGAAGTCAGTAAGGCTTTATCCAATTAGTTACCAAGAGTAACTGAATCTCTCTTAAAGGATTGAGGATTCAATTGTAAAACTTGATGGAAAAAAGAAAGTATTGGAATTTATCACATGGATATTCATATTATATTCTGAATTATGGTCAAGTGTCAAAAAAATAAGAAAAAAGTCAGGAATATTTTCAACCATAAGAATCCACTGGTTAAAATAATTAGAGAACTATGATTTAAAATTATTTTTCATATAGTACATGTATCAAAAATTCTTTTGCATAGTTCTTCAATTATTATAGTTTTAAATTACTATAACATTTAGAGTTAATTAACACCCTTATTTATGCCATCTTATTAATTTCAGTCCAAAATTAAACTTTGCACAACATTCATGTGTATTATTTTTCAACTCTCTTGCTAATAAGGGAAAAAGCTAAAATCACTTATTTACAAAATCCAGGCAAATGCTATTGTGGACATTTTCAGAATTTGAATGGTTGATAATTTATTAACAAAAAATTAATTTTCTTCATAGCTAATTTATCAGTAATTGAGAACCTTAGAAACATAAAACAAAGGAAGAAAGTGGCTAGTATTTCATAGGACCCAATAAATGTTTTTTCCTTTATTAAACTATTAGAATTATAATTGATATAATCTTTAAAATGAGTTCTCATGACTAATAAGATTAGAAGCTTATGAAAAGGTTGTAATTTGCTAAGAAATAAACAGATTAAGTTTTGGCCAAATGAAGAATAGATTTCCAAACTAGCAGCACTTCTGAAACTGCTTTATGGGCAGATCAATTATTTTCTGCTTTAGAATAATGTTCAGAAACATAGAAGACGTGGATATAATGAGACCTTGGGAAAGAGAAACCTTGTCTAGAAAGTGAGTGCTTTACTGTTCACTGGGTTTGCCCACCAGCATTTGAATTTTACCCTTCAAGTAGGTAAAAGTGAGCAGTCTTCGCCACTGCACAGTGAGTTATGGCTCTCTACATATGGGTCTCTTAATTTTCATTGACTTTCAGGGTCATCCCACTTTGAAATTGGGTAGGAGTGAAGGGACTCACTCCCTCTGCCGAGTCACAAATTACTCTTACATTGTTTAATAACTACATTCAATTTAAAGTGTCACTTAACAGCTATTAAACAGCAAGTTCCATGCATGAATACTCAATGTTGCATGACACTGCTGATTAAGTGCAGCTTTCTTTTTTCCAGAAAGGGTTATTTTTCTTGGAAGGGATATTTCATTACCTTTAATCTGAATCCAGTTTATGCACCCATAACTTGATGCTGCATAAGGTATGCCTCCAAACCTTAAAATAAATCTATGTTTGTGGGTTATCTTGGAGAACCCTTGGTATGATTGAAATGCACTATTCTAATTGAAGTGTCAGAGCTTGTTAGAGCTATTATCAATTGCATTGTTGAAATTTTAAAAAAGGTTCTACTATTTTAGTGTATGATTTGTATTACCTTTCACTTGAAACAAAGTGCTGTTCTCTGCAGTTTCCAAGCAACACATCTTTTACAATTACTATTTAGCACTGAGTTCTGTCCCTAGATTCCTAAGGTACTTTCCATATTCATGATGTGCATATTTAGAATCTTGTAGAAGAAAGAAACTATGTGACAACTTCGGCCAATCTGACATATGTCATGTGTAAACCGTCTGTAAACAGGCTAAATGCATTAGGACATTCAAAACTGAATTACATCAGTTTAATTTACTTTCCATGAAGGAAGAATTCAATTTAGTGAATGCTCTATTCAAAAAAGATTTTTATGATTAGAAGTTTCATCTCATTGAAGAAGAGAATAGTAAAAATTTTGAATCCAGATATCACACTCACTCATAAAATTTTCTAAGACAATAGTATGACAACTATATGGCATAAACCAAGTTTAATTAAAGAAGGTTTATAAATATGATAATGGTGACATTTATGACTCATAATAACTCTTGCTTATCATGTGCTTGGCCTTCACCTATGCCCTTGATGTATACTGGCTTTGTCAATGCTCCCATGAACTCATTGAAAAATTATTTATACACATCGATAGTACAAAGCAATTACATTTATCATGGGAAGTTAGTGCGTGTACATGACGCATCTTAGTTCTTCTCTTTTCGTGCCTTCCCTGTCCTCTCCCCTCCTACTCCTTCCAGCTCGTGGTCCCCTTAGCGTCGGCAAAAGCTCCACCTTCATCCGCTTTCCTCTCTTAAATTCTTTCTTGATCCCTTCTCGCTCTCCTACCTCTATCTTGCTCTCATATCCCTTGGAAAAGGTCTCCTTGTTACCTAGTTTGCTCTTCATTAGTTCTTGATATGATTGCTGTGTTACTAGCAACAGTCCCACTCCAGAGACCAGGTATCCAAGACAGCGTTTATAGGCTAGTCCTACAGTCAAAAATGTAGTGAATGGCAGAGGCAGTGTTTGAACCCAGGTAATCTGACTTAGAAGAATTAAATCATGAATTTATGCTCTACAATTCATTAATTGTTATCATTTTTACCCCTACTTAAATTCAGTGACAAAAAAAGGAATCATCAAAGTTTTTCAGCACATCTAAAACTAGCTATGAACTTTATGGCAAAAATTATCTAGCAATTCATTGCTTAGGTTAAAGGAAAATTATGATTTCCTGTTATGAATATACTAAGAAAAATCTTACCCACAGAAAAATGAGACACATTTTTCCTTGTGTGCTCACCAGCTTTTCTGTTGCTGTGAGAAAACACCTCACATGTGCAGCTCCAAGGAGAAAAGATTTATTTTGGTTCTTGGTGTCAGAGGTTTCAGGTCATGCTCGCTGCAGGACAGAGACATAATGGCAAAGAAGCATGTTGGAGGCTAACTGCTCAGAGCAAGACATGTGAGAAGCAGAGAGGGCTGGAAAGAACCAGGAGAGAGGAGAAAGGGCCAGGAACAAGAGCAAATCGCTCTGCCTGGGACCTACTTCTGCCAACAAGACATCACTTCTCAAAAGCACTTTCAGTTATGGGCTGATCTATGCATCAGTCTACTCTTAGGGTAATTTCTCCTGTGATCAGTCACCAGCCCAGTGGTCCACTTCTGAGCATTTGAATCCTTTGGGGGCACATTTTTGATTCAAGCCATAATACTTACTAATTATGAAATTTTATGCCTTGTCTCACTGTTCTGTTCCAAGGGACATAGTTTTGTGTTTTTTTTAAGGAAAAAATAAATTTTCATAATCAAGTAGTAGAGAATAAGAATAGCTATTACACCATGTGTTATTATGTTCACGTGATTTACTACCAAGAATCATTTTTACTTTGTTCTCTAGAAGGCACCTTGTTGTGTCACGCAGCAGGGTAAGATTTCTTCCTGAAATATAAGAAAAACATGGACAAAACTTTAAAAAGTGGCTACTGTAGCAGTAAAGAGTTCTTTTTCATGACTGATCCTGTCAGGGATGGAGCCCCTCTCTCTTTATAGATTTCCCTATATGTTTATATTATTGATATCTCCCAGACCAGGTGTGAAATATTAATAAAAACCCTCTAGTTCTTCATGTTGCATGCTGTATTCATTTGCTTTAACCACAATCTTTCACTATAGTAGGCACTTGATAAAAAATGACATCATCCAGGAGATAAAGCTTAACATTTGAGAAGATAATTTTAATGTTTTTAGTAGGTTTCTTTGAGTAAGTGGATAATATTTGTTTATAATAAAATGAAAATGTGCAAGTTTTAAGTTTCCTTATCATTAACCAGTCCAGCAATGTAAACTGCTCAGCAATATACACTAAAAAGCCAAAATAAAGTAACAAAAGAGAAAGACAGAAAGAAAAATAGGTTACCGTGGATATATCAAAATGATCCCATATCCCTAGAAACTTTATGTGCATTAATGTTGAGAGAGGTGTTCTATGCTCCACTTTCAAAAGTTCAAAATAAAGGGGATATTTGGTGATTTTATCTTTTTAAGGCAAAAATACATTCAGTTTCACTCCAAGTTCAAATTAATGCAACATATTTCATCTTGATGATTTATAATTTTAAAATAGTTCATAATACATCCATGAAAGAACTTTTCCAGGTTGAGCACAATGGTGCCTGTCTCTAATTCTATACGTTCTAAAGGCTGAGATGGAAGGATTACTTGAGCTCATGGAATTTCAGACCAGCCTGGGCAACATATTGAGAGTTGTCTCAAAAATAGATTATTTCATTTAATAATTATTTGTGTTACAAATATATCTGATATGTAAACATAGACATTTTAAAAGAAAAATAGCAGCCAGTCCCCTTGTTTTTCTTTGTTCTTTGTCTTTTTGAGACAGCATCTCACTATGAAGTTCAGGCTGGCCTTCAGCTCACTTTGTAGCCCAGTGTGGTCTCAAACTTGCAATGATCTTCCTGCCTCAACTTCCTGAATGATGGGATTATAGGTGTGTGCCACCATGCCCAGCTTAGTTCTTTTTAAGAATCAAATTCATTATATGAGCTTGAAATAGTATATATTAAAATGTAGCATTACTGAAAAATCAGGCTTGCTGCCTGCTGCTTTATGCTGCTGCTTCCTGTCTGCTTCGGCATGGGCTGTTTTTCGTCTGTGAGGCCCCGCTGCCACACTGCCCTCCCTGGGAACGCAGCAATTACGAACTGAAACTTCTGCAAACTGTGAGCTGAGATAAACCTTTCCTCCTTGAACTTGTGACTTGTCAGAATTTCTCTAATTGAAAGTGTAGCTGATGAAACTGGGATCATACATCTGTACTGCTGTAGGACGACCGGCATCATTACAGGTTCTATGACATTCAGACTCAGGATTTCAAGATCGAAATGATTTTATTGTTGCTTTTCACACAAGACATTATTCATCTGCGGTTTCCATACATCTCCCTTTATACTACTTTAACATTGAAACAGAAAAACCAACACAAATGCTTGAAGCAGATACGTTTAAAAATTAGGAGTTAGGTACTGATGCAAGGAAGC
>PVLD010028239.1:0-19675 GCA_004027595.1 Dinomys branickii
GGGGGATCTCCAATCAGTTATGTGGCACAAGGGCAAATGACCATCACTCTGTAGTGTACTGTTTTGCTAGCTATGATGTCCCATATCTTAGCTGTATTAATTATATTTTTGAATTATGATATTTTCAACTCACATTGAGTTTATAAGAACATAACCCTACAGTAAGTCCAGGGCCATCTGTATATAGTGCATAAAAGATGCATAGAAGTTGTATGAAGAAGCTCCCAAAATAATGGCTCCCTCGGGAAGTGAACTGAGATTGGTGGGTTGTCATAGTAAAGATTTTAACTGTAACCCTATAATATCAAAATTTTCAGAGTAATGCCCTGGGTCTAGGACTCCTTTATTAGGCTGTGCATTGTACAACTTAAGACATGACTCTGGGACCTGATCCACTGGAAGATTTCCCAGACTATCTTTGTAGCTTTAAGCTGAAAAGAAAAAAACCCTGCCGTCAAAATAGTAATGGAGCATTCAGCCATAGAAGAGAGTAGGGAGTCTTTTCAGAACTTAAAGAACAGGCTTTGGGCTGGGGATGGGTAGAATTCTTGCCTAGTGTACTCAGGAAAAAAGGGAAGAAACAAAAACAAACATGACTACCTCTGTGCCTGTTGGTCAAGAAGTTCTATCACATATGAGATAATTACATCCAAGCCTTGCTTTAGCTATGACAGTAACGCAGTAGAGGTTGTAGAAGAGATTTATAGTTGTCTCCAAACTAACCATGGGCGATCACCAGTGCTCCACACCACAGACCCAATGTATGTGAAAGTTCCGGTTGGCTTTAGGTAAATCACATCATTCATTTCTTATGAAGGCTTTCGTTCTCTAGCCTATTACCAAGTCCAGGTAGTAAATGGAAAGAAAAAAGGAACACCACGCTTCTCTTTCCTGCTTATCCTTCTTACCACTTTCTTCTCTTCTTCGTTTATTCAGAATTTATATTGAAGTTCCTTCTGAATTTTTATTGTTTTTGTTTATAATTTAAAATTCTGTAGGTTTTTTTTTTGTTTTTTGGTTTTTTTTGCCAAGAACGATACAATACTGGTATTTCAGTGGCTCTCAAAACAGCAGTTATTCACAGTTTCCAGTTGGCATACAGATCCTGGTGTGAACTGGAATGTAACTTGTCTGGGTTAAGGAGTGGGGTTCTGACAAACAAGCCAAAAAGGGATCTTCCAGGGGTCATGGTGACGTGAGAAATGAAGTATTAAAGACCCCAGTAAATGTGTGCTTGGCAAAAATTATTGTTTAATCTTCTCGTGTTTTATTTTTCTAAATCAAACTAAATTCCAAGCCTCATCTTTCCAATATGCTGAGAAGTCCAATATCAGTCATTACTAAGGAGAGTCCTTCCTTTTCCTAGGGCTGTTTAAGAAATTCAGGATGTTCAGATAGTCCAGGAAAATTTGAGCCAGGCCTCTAAGGTTTAAGGATTTTGTAGCCATTACTTCTGTGTGCATTTGGGCAGCCCTGATGGTCCACAGGAGGAAAGCAACTCTTGACCTTTCATCCAAACCTGAGCAAGAGAAAATTTTGACACTTCACTCAGTGCCACTGTGATAGGCAGAAACAGTAATGATTCCCATGAATCACATCTGAAAGCCATGCTCTGTGCATTTCCCACCACATTGACTAAAACCTCTGCCTTATGAACTGCTTTGGCCAGTGAGACACTAGTAGATGTGGAACAAACTTGAAGAGTGCTTTGCATGCTGGGGCTTGTGCTCTTGCTACTGTAGGATCATCATGAGGAGAAGCCCCACTAGACAGTAGGACCATGCAAAGATTCGACCACATGGAAAAATGACAAACTATCCCAGCACAGATTAATGAGCCATATACTCCCAGACAACCTGCCAGATGTCTGTGGTTCACATGAGTACAAATAGAAGCTCAGACCATGAAGAAAAGATTACAATAGAAGATTTTTTTCATTGGTGGGGATTGACCCTAGGGCCTCACACATGCTAGGCAAGTGTTTCGCCACCGGGCTGCATACGAAGCAAGTAAAAAGATTACATTTAAGCCACTGTGTTTTGGGATGGTTTTTATGGTAAAGGCCTTAAGATGTACCCCATAACTTCCAGTCTCTGGTGTTCGGGCATAATCCCTTAAGTATGGCTATGACGTGTCACTCACTTCCAGGAGAATCTAACAAAGGTGGAGAAATTTGAAAGCTGTAGTTAGTTGATTCTGAGTTAATCAAAAGGGACAGTAACCTGGGTGACCCTGACTTATTCAAGTAAAAGCCCTTCAAAGAAGAATTGAAACCTCTAGGAGGCCACAGATTTGTTACTTGATATAAAGAAGAAAGCTGCTGTGAGATCCATACTCAGAAGGAAATGAATTCTACCAAAAACCTGCATAAGTCTGGCAGTGGTCTTTCCCCAATCAAGCCTCCAGAGGACAAGGCAACTAGGTTGATGCCTTGATTAAAATGGACCCAAGCAGTGGCCCTGAATCAAGGCCAGCAGTTTTCTGTAGCTGTTGGTTTCAAGCAGGAGCCTAAAGTGATATCTTTCTATGGTCTGTTGGCCATTTCAGAACTTTAGAAATGTAATGGTCAACTCATTAGAAAGTAACAAATAACTAAATAAATTTTACGAGATAACTTCAAGATGGTAACTGGGTAGGCAACAGAGAGAAGCTTCCAGAGGAATGCCACTCAGACAAAGGACAGAAGGGAAAGAGGTGGGTATCCTGAACTCAGGAAGGATCTGAAATGGGAATTGAAGCCCTCGGAAAGACTAAGCAAAACCTCTGCTGGAGGAAAAGATCGGAGATCCGCCACGGCACAGTCAGAGGGAGAGGAGAAGGAGGAAGTCACTGCTCCAAGCACAGCCATGGCCCACACCCTCGTTCTGGCATTCGCAGCTTCAGCTTTGGAGGCCCATGCTCATGGAAGCCTCCCAACTCGGCCAGGGGAGAGTGGAGTTCCGAGAGCTGGTACAGGGCTGGAGAGAGGAGGGCGCAGCCAGCAAAGGAGACAATGGCGGTCGGGAGCAGTTGTCGAACCCAGTGTGAGAATAAGAGGTTGTGACAGCCACTCGGGCAGAGTCCCCACCCTGCAGCAACCTTCCGAATCAATGCCTGGAGATAATCAATGCAACTAGTACACAGCCCACTACACCTGGCTCTGCACCTGCCTGGAGGCGGTGGCCCCCTGCCTCTCTGCTGAGTGAGCGGCTACCGGTGGAGAGCAGTGGGGAACCTCAGCGGTGAGCCGCAGCGGCTCCCAGGGATCCAGCTGAGGGGTGAATGGGGGCTCCAGCACCGCAATGGGAGGGAGATGCAGATGGAGGTGGATCACGTGGCTCCACGCCCTTCTCACTCCAACATCAGGCAGGAAGCACGAGCTGGGTTGCCGGAACTCAGCTCCCACCCTGAACTCTCACTTGGAGCACCTTGAGCCTCAGTGGCTTGAGCAAGCACCGCCTGTTCCTGGCAACAATGGGATGAATCCACAGTCTTCAGGACTCACCCCAACTATTAATGTGAGCACCAAGAGGGTCTCCTTACAGCTTGCACATATGAACCTTACATGAACCCATAGCAACAAATTAGATGAAAAGCAGCAGACTGGGAGTCTGAAAAACAACAATATACTCTATACAGCAGACCTAAGAAAATCCTCCAAATCTATTCTAGAACTAATCTTTAAACTCACTTCATACCCTGAACTAACACAGTGAGAACGGGCCGGGGAGATTTCAAGTCCTCATACCAAGCATCGTAAGTTCATCCACTGCCCAGCTGCAAGGGGTGGGGAACGGTAATACTGGAGATCAGGAGGAGGGAGGAGGAGAAGAAAGGGCCTCTGGCATCGAGGGAACAGGACAGAGCTGAACAGGTCACTGAGGGCACCCCAACGGGGGCACATGCCCCGCAGATGCTCCACTGAGGGCCCCACAGCTGCTTCGCTGTGGGCCCTGTGGCTGCTCCACTGTGGGCCCCGCTGAGTGTGCCCCACGGATTGGACCCGCCCCCACCCATAGCATGGCAAGGGGATGGAGCCTGGCAGTCCACTGTGAGCATAGGTGCTTTTCCACCTCCGACCATGGCAGTTTGTATACACGCATGTATGCTATAGTATAGTCTGAGGGAGCTATATCTCTTCCCAAGGCAAGAGTCCAGGGGTATAGATAAACCCAGGAATACAGTTATCACAGGGAAGATGACTGATTGAGTGGTAGGGAAATGGAGATGAGGGAGGAGAAAAATTGAATGATGAAATGGGCCATCATCTGTGTAACTGAGTAACAAAGGTGAAGGTAACGTTATGTAGGACAGCATCCAGAGCTAATTCCCTTCTATGTTCTCTATAATTTGTATTTCCTCAATCTTTTTTGTATTAACAGAAGTGAAGATAACTTTATATTATGCAGCATCCAGTGCAAATTCCCTACTGTCTTCTCTATAGTTTGTTATTTCCTTTAATATTTGTGTGATAACTAATGTGAAGGTAAGATTATGTAATACAGCATCCATCCAGTGCTAATTCCCTGCTATGTTCTGTATAATTTTGTATTTTTGGTATTGTTTATGGCTTATTCTGGTTCATATGTCTCCATTCTTTTGTCTTAAAAAAAAAAAAAAAACTGGACCCAAGCAGAGGTCCAGATGAGCGCTACCTAAAATCCAACCCACATAAATTGTGAGATAATAAATGTGTGTTTTTTCAAGCCACTAGGATTGTGGTGATTTGAAATATACCAATAGAAAACTACTACCATCTGTCATGTGACCCATATATAAGTGGTACACTTACTAGGAGTTCAGTCCTTCTACATCTACACACTAGTTGTTTAAAAGTTCTGTACCCTGCTAGTGGATAAAGAGGAATGCCTGGTATCACCACTGAAAATCCTATGTTCCTGGAAATCCCTTGGTCCAAGCAAGCTGTGATGGCTGCCACCCTAACAGTAAGACAGGTCACCACCATAGTGACCAGAACTGCTTTCCCCTCAGATGAAGCTAAGATTCTCTCTAGAGATTCTGGTTCTTTTCCTTTTCCTTTCCATCTTCTGCCCTTTGGGGAAAATTAATTTAATCTCCCTCAGTGAGCCAAAAGACATTTATTTCTACCCCAGGAAAATAAAAATGAAAAGATGCATGCAGAGTGGGAAGACATGTAAGGAGCTCAGAAATTTTGAAGTGTAAAACTTCCTGGTTGAGAGCAAAGGAAGACCTAGTGGATTAGAAGCACCCAAGAAGCTGGGCACATTATGTGGTTTTTTTTTTTTAATTTCATGCTCGGTAACTGATCTAGTTCAAAAAGAAATAGGAATTAAGACAGGCAAAGGAGCACGAACTTGGAAGGAAACTCACCCCCACTCGTGGCTGGCAGGCTTAGGCCAGTCCAGCTTTTCTTCTAAATCTCCTTGAGCCTGGTTCCAAACTGGAGTGAAGCCCTAGTGGGGCAGAGTGGGCAGGACTTACAAAAACTCCTCAGCAGTGCAAAGTAGCCCAGAATACCTCTGCGGGCCATGGTCTTGCCTCTTCTCTGTGCCTGACTGGTCTGACCATTTGGCCTCTTAACTGGCTTCAGTGTCTTTCTGTCCAATACTTTCACACTGATGTTGAGGTTGCTCCTTGCTAGTATCTCTGCAATCTCATATTCAACAGAGGCTTCTGAGACCACAGCATGGAATGTGAGCCATTGTCCCTCATTTATCCAGCATGGAATTAAATGTGTGGGACAGAAAACGTAGGAAGGCTGGCCTCACAAGTGAGTTGGAGTGTTTAGAATTCTTCCAACAGCTTTCCCAGGGATTGCCTGGGATGCCTATGAGTGTGACACTCTCCTCTCTTACACAAATCCTCTAGTTCTTAGGGATGCTCTAGACTTCTTTACCAACTCTTCCAACTGAGAATTAATGCCGCACCAAACCTACCAGGTTTATAAAAGAAGACTTCAAATGGGGAAAAAGAACTGTTATGGTTTGTGTCTAGATATGCCCTGAAAGCCTCATGTACTTTTCCATGGGGCTTTCTTGGAGGTAGTTGAATCTAGTTTGTGATTGAAACACAAAAAGACAATTCATAATTGTAATTGTACTGGGGGGTTCTCTGATTTAAATACTCTTGAATATGTTGTTTTGTTATTTTAGAAATCATGGTTGTCTTGGGGCCTTGAATGTATTTTCCTGCACCTCAGTATACAATTCATTCCTTTGGTTCAATGCTAGGATAAGAGTACTAGGATTAAGGATGGCTCATAGCTGGGTAAGTGCACGGAGTGGATTGGTACCACCCTCATCCTGGTAGACAGGATAAAATATAAGTGACAGAAAGGGGCTTGCCTTGTGCTCTTTCACTGGTTTTGCTCTCTTCTACTTCCATGCACTGTTGCCCCTCTGCCATGTGACCCCTGCCTTGGAGCCAGCTGAAACCTCTACAAACTGTGAGCTAAATAAACCCTTCCTCCTTTAACATTGTCAGGTATTTTGTCTCAGCAACAAGAAAAGTAACTAAGACAAGAACGAAAATTGACAAATACTCTCATCTTAGTTCTCTGTCATTTAAAGAGGAGGGTGTGAAACGAGGAAGAGTTTCTTCAGAGTGCACTGGGTGAGGTGGAATGATCTAAATAGAAACCAGAGTGCAGTCTTCTCCCACCCCCA
This sequence comes from Dinomys branickii, assembly GCA_004027595.1. NCBI lineage: Eukaryota > Metazoa > Chordata > Mammalia > Rodentia > Dinomyidae > Dinomys > Dinomys branickii. Next base: position 6,627 of record PVLD010028239.1, read on the forward strand.
TTCTGTTCTGTTTGTTTCTAAGTGGTCCAACTGGCAATTTTAGATGCAGGGAATATTCATGTTTTTATTGAAACCCGTCCACAGAGGAAACGAGAACATGAAGAGCTGATCGTCCTTAGAGTAACATTTCTCAGCTTCCTTTCCAAATAATGCTGTAAAACAGCATCTGTAACCTGCCATCTGTTGTCACAGTAACACTGCTTGACAACATTGAAATCCAGTGGCTACTTATTCCTGCTTGTGTACCTGTGTATCGCCTGGGGCTGGCTCATCTAGGCTGAGTGAGGCCATTCCTGCTTCATGTGCCTCCCTCCCTCCTTTTCTTCCCCTTCCTCCTCCTCTCCGTCCTCCTTCTTGTCTTCTCCCCCTCCTCCTCTCCCACCTTCTCTCCCTGGGGCCACTAGGCTGGATAGAGCATTTGTTTCTGTAATGGCAGAAGCTGAAGAAGGTAGCAGAATAAACAGTGTCTCTGAAGGACTAGATCTGGAACCAGCAACTGTCACTCTGTGTGCATCCCCTGAGCCACAGCAAGCCGTGTGTTCAAACCCAGTACTGATGGCTTTGGTGGAAAACCTCAAAGTCACACGGCAGAAATCCATATCCCAAAATATCTGATAGTATTGCTCTTCCCTGAGCTTGGTTCCCTCTGGTCAGTTCATCTGGTTTGTCCTAAGGTAACTGTGACACTCTAAAACATATGTTTTTCTTTGAAACTAATTGAGCTACAACCTAACTGAACTACAACCAGCTGAGCCGGTGACAAGCAAGCATATCCAACAACTGCTTCCTCCTCACATCCTTGCTTCTCTCAACAAAATAATTCCTGGAACTGATTGTGACTTTAGTCTTCTTAATTTATTGCTTGGGTGAACATAGAGGCATGAGCAGCTCATGGAAAATTCACCTGCCCTGCCCCAAATTAAACAAAAGGCTTCAAGCTTCCTTCAGTGGGAAATTCTCTGATTTAAATACTCTTGAATATATTGTTTTGTCATTTTAGAAATCACAGTCGTGTTGCATCCTTGAGTGAATTTTCCTGCACCTGTAAAGTATCCCATTTCTTTGTTTTCCCAAATACTTAACATGGTACTGGCCATATTCTCCTTGCTACAAATCAGGCTGCATACACTGACAAGGCAGAGGGCAGCAGGAAACACTTTAAAGCTGTATTTGACATATTGCCTATTTCGCTGAGAATTTGTATTCATCTTTCTCCTCAGAGGATATTAAATTTTGATGAAACCCAAAAGACCTGACTGTCTTCCATACATAGGGAGACCTCTGTAGAGTCTTAGGGAATGTTTTTATATGCAGAATGAGTGATTAACTTATCCTGCTAATTGTTCTGGTGTTTATCCTCCTACACCCTAACTGCTCCCTTCAGATTTGCACTAAATCTTTGTACCAGCCTACAGCCTTCTGGGTGATAAGCAATACATTTTTAATGAGGTTTTACTTCCACAAATATTATCACCTCTAAAGGAAATTTATACCTATTTTGCCAAGATCTTGGGCCAGAAACATCCAATGAAGAAAGATTTTGGGGAATAAACAAAGGTCAGTGTCATTGTTTCTGGGTATGTCAGCCACAATCAATCAGTCATTCAATCAATCAGATATCTCTGTGGCACCAGGCCCTATGTGAACTGCTTGTCATGCATTGCCTTAGCAAACCCTCACAAGAACCCTGTGAAGTAGGTACTGTAGGTGCCTAGGACACTGATGAAGAATCTGACCTGCCAATGCCTTAGAGATCTCAACAGAGCCTGGGTATGGATGCAGGCGTTTCTCATTCCATAGTTTCCCAATCTGAAAGTTCTCCTTGACTTGTCTTCATGTGAGAAGAGTTTATAATGGAGTTTAATCCTTGACCTCAGATTGCATCACCAAAATCTGCATCTACATACATTGTGTTGACAAGACGTAATTCCTTAAGCACAGTTTTGAATGCTACTAACCCACTAGAACAAATCCCAAACGATTTCCCCACACTTCTGTGTTTCTGCTAGAAAGTGAGTCCAAGAGTCCCTTGCTTCCCCAGTACACATATTGAACCGTGAAGGATTTTGTTAAAGTGATGAAAAACATTCTAACACTAGATTAGGTGATGGCTGCACAACTCAATAAGTTTAATAAAAAATGAGAAATTGTACATTTAAGATAAAGTGAATTTTATAGTAATTAAATTATACCTGAATGTTGTTTTTAAAACAATTCATGAATAAGTTTTTTGGTCACAAAAATATTGGTCAAAATCTTTGCACAGTAACATTCAGAGATTAATTTTTTCATAGTACAATAAAGACATAAGTTCCAACCTCAAATATAGTAGACCTGAATATGAAATGAAATATTGAATTTGAGGGGCTTTGGTAATTGAAAAATGGTTAATACACAAAAGGCCTACAACAGAGAATGAAAATTATCTCGTTCTTTCCTCTAGGTGGTGCTAGAATCAAAATATGAGCAGCCCTTTGGTAAAAGTAGCAGTTCTGTATACAAAATCACCTTCCCTAATAGGTTGTTACATTCCTAAAGGGAATTTTCAGTCCTTTTGTCTTTGAGTCCAGAGCTTTCTCCCGAACTAACTGGAATAACCGGCATTCAGCTTAAGTAGTTCCGGTACTCTAATGACACAATTTCTAAAATATCGACTGCATATTCGATGTTGCATTGTTTCTTTTGTCCTATTGGATGCCATGCATCATCCTCTTCATGGAAACTTTAATTCCTATCAGATTTCTACCTTTGTTTTAAATTGCATTTTCCACACTCTCAGTGCCTGAATACTTAAGTGGAGATGAGGGAGTTGACTCATTAAACCATTTGTAAAATATTCGCAGATAACCCAAACGTAAGAAACACCAGCCACATCAGTGAAGACACGCATCTGAAGAGCCCTGGCCCTGGCCATCTGTTTTGGTGCTGGGACGGAACCCATGCATACTGAAGCTATACTACTGAGCTATATTCCAGCCCTGTTGTACAATTTTTCATATAAAAAGATCCATGTATTCAAAGTTGTAATAAGACCTTCTGTGTTACGTACAGGACTTCATTGGTAACCCTATCCTTACCATTCTACAAAAAAGGGATAGTGATTGTGGACCATCTTTTTGTCCTTCACGCAGTGGTTTCTAAAAGCTCTGAATCAAGTAGGAAAGCCAAGAGTCCACAGCACCAGGCCATGGGCCCTGACATGCAAGGCAATACCATCATCTGCATTCCTGTGCTCCCATCTGACCCCTTTACCCAGTTCCACCGGGCAGCTGGGCTGATCCTTCAAAGGAGTATGAAAGCTGAAGCTTGTGTCCCATGATGTCTCATAAAATGAAAACTACTAAAGCAGCATTAGAATATGCACTTGGGGATTGTGCAAACAGACAGCTCATGACTGGGAATTACTCACTGGTGAAAGTATTTTTGTACAAGGAAAAGATGTGGAAAACAGTTCTTGCCTTCTGGAGCCTTCTCTATTATGGAAACAAATCAGTTTTTAAAATACAACACCAGAGTAGCTTTAAAAAGTGGTATTTAAATAGCATGGAAGTAGCCTATGAGAAATTAATGTAAAATCAATTCAAACACATAATTTACATCTGCTGTGTTACCCAGAGTGGCTCTGTTCTGTAACTGGGACTCTACCGGCCTAATTCTGGGATGACTGGAAGGAGTTTTATGGCTTCTGGGATGTAGCTGAGCTATCTATCACTGGGAGGGAAGACCTGTCACCCAATGAGGTAGCAGAAGCTGGGTTCCTGGTTAAAGAAAAAACATACACTTAAAATTAAGAGCCAAGGAATTAAATGATGTTCACGGATCTAGGTCTTTGTGCCCAGCCCTCTGCCCAAACCTGCAGTGTGTCCACATTCACTATACTTTCAGTGCATAACAAACCGTGAGCTACACCTGCCTTGAAAGTCATTAGTGAATGTCCAGAAGAAACACAGCCAAATGCGTCCCTGTGCTGCAACTGGTTGCTGGCTTCTCACTGAATCATTAGGCAGCCTTCGACTGACAGGGGGTCTGCACCTCTGTTTATCCATCACTGTGGTGGACATGATACTGTTTTAGTTCATTAAAACCACTTAACTGATTTAATTTCACCCAATGCACATTAACATTTTAAGTTCTGAATAATTATCATGAAAGAAACTGAAAAGGAGAGACAGAGGAGTGGCAGAAGAGAGCAGAAGATAAAGTGATCTCAGTCTTGGAAAACTGCTGCAGTTTCATGAAAAGGAGTTTTGGGTTTTTTTGGTATCAGGAATCAAACTCAGGACCTTGCGCTTGCCAGGTAGGCACTTGCACCACTGAGCTTATCCCCAGCATGAAAGAGAATTTCAAGGGAGATGGGAAGAGTGTTAACTGCCACTCGGAAGATGAGCAAGATAAGGAGTCTGGGGCTAGGCCTAGCCTCTGTGCGATACTTTTTACCTTGGGAGGAAGCTTTGTGGAGTAGGCAGGAAGTTGTGGGTTGAGGGACGGATGGATAGTAGGTGTCGGCCTGCTGCCTCCTGACATAAAGAGAAGGTAGATGCTGGCAATAAACAGGAGAGAAATTTTTCATACTTTAAAGACTTTCTTATAACATTGCATGTCTCTATCCAGTGCTGAAATCATAGACTAGACATTATAATCCTGCCTGAGGCATCATCTTCCTGTGCATGGCTTATTCTGGGATTTCAGTGAATATCTGTAGAAGGAAGCAAGCCTGAACTCTCAGAGCTGCCTTTTTAATCATATTGAAAGGTTTCCACTCCTCTATCTTTTCAAGGTTTTACACTTCTGCGTTGTGTGACCTGAGACAAGCCGCTTCGTCCTTTTGGTCCTCTGGTCCTCAGTTCCCTCTCGTGCAAGGATAACAGAGCACGGGTCCTGTATGAGAGCGCGCGGTTCTGAGTGAACCAGTCACTCCACCTGTTGCTACTGTTCCATCTCTGTGATAAGTGGTTTTTTTTGTTTTGTTTTGTTTTGTTTTTGCGATACTGGGGATCGAACTCAGGACCCTGCGCTTGCTAGGCAAGCGCTTATTCCACTGAGCTATATCCCCAGCCCATACTGTTCCATCTCTTCACCATCCTGGGGGAGGCTTCTATCCCCTGTCCCATGTGTCTAAAGGACTCACAAAATGAGGAAGTTTAAAAAACAGGTTGTATCTCCTAATGTAAATGCTCCTTCTAAAAATATCAAATATACCGCCAAAGATTTTCTTTTAAAAAAAAAAAAGTGGCCTTGATGGCTGTTTAGTTGGGCTTATGAAAGAGGCAAACAAAAGCTCCATGTCAAGCGAGAACTTGTGCCAGGGTGCTCGTGACTTTGAGGGCCAGGAAAGGATACAACCTCTTTGAGCTGTGAGAGGCTCAGGGGAGGCCCTGGTGTGGGTCCAAGCATGGCCCTTTCTGAGGTACTAACTGCGCAGAAATCCTCTGATGCTTTTCCTGCCACCTTAAGATGTAGATGAAGCCCGAGGGAGCCACAGTACCCCTTCCCACATCCAGGCTGAGGTGAACAAAGGGATTTCTTAGAAAACACCCTAAGATGAGACAGCGGCGATCCTATAGAAGTGGGCTTTGGCAATGGCATAGGGTGCACGGCCCAGAGAGTATACACCCTGACTTGAGAATCGAGGGAGGATCTGATTTGAAATTTGGGTCTCACAGCTCAGCTGCACTGGCTTCAGCAAATCACATAACTCCTGAACTTCAGCTCCTCATCTGTCAAAGGGGCAATAAAAGGGTCCGATCCTGGTGGAGGGGTGAAGGAAATAATGTATCTGAGGTGCTTCCTTGTTCTTGGCCCATGTTGCTATTTTTGTTCTAGTCAGAGACTCTAACACTTAATGACCTCAGTGACTCATGTCCTTCGTTAGAAAGAAACATTTCTAAATGTTGTTTCCAATTCCTGATGCTTCATCTGCTTCTAGAAGGAGTAATACTTTTCTTTATTGTTCTACAAAGATCCAGGGTTGGAATGGGGAAGGGAGGTGGGTGATAAAGTTGTTTTACTTCTTTGTGAAAGTCAGAACCTAAATTCATATTTCTCTTACTGGTTTTTCTCTGATTCATCTGAGTGTCCGAGCAAATTCTGCACTTCCTGTCTTGTTTTCTGTATCTGAAAAATGGACTTTATTTCATCATTTTCCCTCCCTGCCTTTCAGTGCTTTACTGTCTTAAGACTACATTCCATAGACTACATCCAAACAGTCTGCTTCTAATCTCTCTGCCAGGAGGGCCTTTAGATTCTTTTCTAGTACTAAGGAGCAGGGGAGCAGGGAGTTTTCCAGTGGTATCATTGGACAATAATACCACAGAGCAGTGGTTTTCTCCTCAGGGCATACTGGCAGTATCTAGGGAAATTTTTTATTATCACAGCCGGTGGTGGTGGCCCCTGGCTTCTCCTGAGTAGAAGCAATGGCATCCCATCTGGCTGAAATGGTCACCTCCCAACAAAATGGTTGAGCAGGTCCTGAACTTCCTATGAACCTTGAATTTTGCTTGAACAGCTCAGAGCAGGAAAACCACTGTGTGATGTTCTGCGCTCTTCCGGGCTTCTTGTGAAACCCTGCTCCCCCGGCTGAACTGAAGGAGTGTCTCATTTTCAGTCCCTTTCTGCAACACGGGGGTAGGGAGCCTCAGGGTCTTGCTTGTCATCCAGTTCCCACGACACAGGCTCAGTCTGAGATGCTCCTCCCTCTGTGATTCAAGGCCAAGGCTACATTCTGCCTTCCTGTCTGGGGACGGTATGACAGCGTGTTTATCTGGCTAAAGAAAAAAATGTTTACCAGCTCTCTCTTTAACTAGCAGAAAAGAGTTACATGATTGCATTCTGAAGATCCTCCAAGGTTCACAGGGCCTCACCCCCACAGTCAAAGCCTTGAGGTCTGCCAGGACAGCTGCTCTGGCCGGGGCCCCTCCAGGCTGGAACAAACTTCCACAGGAGACAAAACTTCCCTTTGTTCCAGTGATTTCTCGCACTGGATCCCTGTCCCATTTCAGATCCTCCCTTCCTATCTCTTCCCAGAGCTCTCACTGCCGGCAGAAAACACCTGAAAAACAAATTCTCAAATGTCCTTTGGGGATTCAATATGCTGACACTGGCAGGGAGCTATGGAAGGCAATGTTTAATCCAACAGCTGACCGACTGTGTGATCGTTGGTGTCACCACTGAGGGGCCGTTTGGCCAACTGGTACCTCTCAAGCTATCCCCAGAGGTGATGCCCACTTTATTCCATAGGAAAGTTCTGATCAGGGTGAAAACCAAAGTCCACTGAGCTCCAAACGGTGCTGGACATAGTGCCAAGTATTTTCTGGAGCTTCCACATTTCTTCCCTAAAAAACTGTGCAGTAGCCATTGTTATCCCAATTTTAATATAGAATAACTGACCTCAGGAAGTTATTTACCCCAGCAAGGATTGGAGCCTGGGATTGTTGCTTATGATGTTACAGTATATATCATAATGCAGCCTCCCGTAACACTTTTACCTATGTATTTTCAGAGAAAACATAAAACAAAAATCTGAGCCTTAATTAGTAACCTCCTGTGTTCTGGTTTATAGGTTAACACAGTTTTTTGAAATAATTATTTACATGTATTAGCACGTGTGTATAGTACACAAAAATAATGTTTTCATTCCTTGTGGGGAGTTGGTGGATGTACACAACACACCTTAATTCCCTTTTACATCCCCTCCCTCCTCCCTCAGCTCTAGATACACCCCCCCCCCCGCATCTAATAGAATCTAATAGATCTCTTTTGCCCCAAGAATCTGGGACTGTGTAAGTTCTAAGGAAAAGAAGTCTCCCCCAAATCACGTGCATTGACTCTATTGCTTCCTCTGCCTCCCTCGTCTCTTTGTCACGTTTCTGCACTGTCACAAAAGTGAGCCACGGAGGACCTAGTGCAGAGGTCCTCAGAGTTCGGTCCTCAGACCAGGAACATAGTCTTCTTCTGCAGCCTTGTTGGAATCTGATTTCCATGAGAGTGGAATCAGGGATTCTGAGAGAGATAACCATAACCTGTATTTAATGCCCCTCCAAGAGGTTCTGACGCGTTGAAGTGTGAGAATCGCTGACCTAGGGAATGTGCCTGGGATAAATCCCTAACCAGCACACCAACCCCCAGACACATACCTCAAGTCAGCTGCTGAGCTGCGGCTGAGCCTCTGTCTCTAGCTCACTCACCTTTGTCCCCGCCGGGCCCTGTGCACTCCTTCCTGCATGTGCCAGCGCCGCCACTTCTTGCCTTCACTTTCTTCCGATCCATGTCAGCTCTGATCCCCACATTAATCATCTCAGTTCTGACGTTGTCATGCAGCTGCTGGGATAAAATTCCAGCTCCTTAGCTTGATATTCAGGAGCCCAGAAAATATATACCCAACTCTTATTTCCAATCTTGTTTTTTACTTCCTGTCATCTTTATGCATCTGATGCTCGAGTCATACAATCGGCTCACTGCCGCAAATTCAGACACGGCTGTACACAGTTCCCACTAGCTGGAACTGTCTCCCAATCACCCCCACATGTTTTTCAAGGCCCAGCTCCTGTGTTCTTTCCACCAAACTTCTTCCTTGACCCTCTGAATTACAGACTCCCTCACAGAATTTATATTTACTGAAATTTCTTATAGCACGTAATAAATTACAGGGTTGCTTATGAACACACCTGCCTTACTAGATGATGTAAGGTAGAGGTGTGACATTTCTCAGCCTTGTATTTTTCATTATTGCACATGGGCGAAGCTTAATCAATGAATGTTGGGTACACACAAAAGCTAAACATTCCATTCCTTACTTTTCTAAAAATTCTTGTAAAAATCAATGATATTATTGTTTCTTCTTAAAATCAGGTCAGTCTTAAAGTGGAAATCACAGCACAAAGTTATCAGGAATGATAGTGTTCATAGAATCAAATCATTCTTCCCACAGTGTCTGTGGTTTGAGTGACAGTATGAGAACAAAAGTACAGATTTTGTTGCTAACCTTCACCTTGAACGGCACATTGGATAGCCAACCTTAGCAGTTGCTCTTGCTAAGCAAAGTAAGAACAAGGCAGAAATGATTCTCAAGGTGACACACCCTGGAACCTTGAAAGTCCACAGTTACAGTTGCTGGCTTGGGAAAGAGAATTTCTGCCAAAACTAGATTAGTTACATAGGTAGTGAAATCCTCTCTGTTCCCCCTTTCACTGAAGGCCTTCCTTGAGGTGGACTAAAAGTATGAGAAAGGAATATTCACCAGGCACTCAGACATAAAGAATATGTGTCAAGCACTGAACAGACATCCAAGCAGAAGGTCTGGCTTTACTGTTGGGCAGGAAGTCTGTTGCCATGGTGAGTCAGAAGCTTTTGGTGCATTCAAAGGCAGTTCTGACTCTGATAGGTTTGTAAGGGCCCTAGAAACCCAAGGGTTGAGTTGCAGCTCTCCAATCACAGGCTCTGGATATCTAATTCAGTGTCTGGCATCTTCTCTCTGCCTCAGCACTTGTCTTTTGCTGGTACAGATCCTGTCCTCTTTCTGAGCACTTCTATTTCCTGGGGACAGTGGCCTTTCCTATGACACACCATCACAGAGCTGTACCTCCTGGTACAGCCTGCGCTAAAGAACAATGACTTCATCTGCTCCCACCTCACTGCTCAGGAGGCGTCCCAGCAATGGGTCCTTCCTTCTACTGTTACCTCAGCTCTGGTGCTGGGCTACCACATGTGCTGGCTTTGAGTGAGGGGTCTCTAGGCGATCTCTTTTTTATTTTCTGCCACAAAGTTTCTCATAAGAAATATTTATAAGAAATAAAATGCTTTTCCTAGGGCCGTGTTTCACGTTGTGACTGTGAAAGCTTTTCCTGTGTATATCTGGAAACACCTGAATGCCTTTCCTTGGCAGAAAGTGCAACAGTCTTCGCTGTATCTCAGGATTAGGTCACATCACAGGTTAGAGTTGATGTCATTGTGAGGCAGCTGTCTGCACTGCCAAATAGTGCTGTGTTGGAGGAAAGAACATTTAATAATGTAGAAAGATGATCACTGTGTAAAATTCAGGTAACAAAATAATTAACATTGTAACATAGACACTTGTACATAAATATGTTCAAAAAGAGTCTGAACAAATATTAACTATTAACAGTGGTTGTTATGGCTTAGACCTAGTGTCCTCCAAGAGCCTCCTCTGTTCAGAGGTGGGACCCTGGGAAGGTGATTAACCATGGGCACTGTGCTCATCCATGTGTTAATCCACGGAGAAGTTTGTTGCTGACTTGCTCTTAGGAGTGGGGCCTGCTCGGAGGTGGGTCACAGGGCGAGTGACCCCGAAGGGCAGCTCTCCCTCCCTGGCTCCTAGCTTTGCCTGCTGCTTCCTGGTCACTATGATGCGAGCAGCTGTTGTCTGTGCAGACCATCCTACCATGCTCTTCCTGCCTGGGAGCTGGCTGACTATGGACTGAATCCTTCAAACACCATGAGCCAAAATGAACCTCTCCCGGTCTAAACCATGGGTGTTGGATATTTCATCCCAGCAATGAAGAAAGTAACTAAAATAGTGGTTGTCTATGGTATGAAGGCAGGTTTCTTTCTTCTTTCTTTCTTTCTTTCTTTCTTTCTTTCTTTCTCTCTCTCTCTCTCTCTCTCTCTCTCTCTCTCTCTCTCTCTCTCTCTCTCTCTTTCTTTCTTCCTTTCTTTCTTTCTGTGTTCCTTGTGCATATCTGTATGCTCTAGATTTTCTAATGAACATATGTTGCTTAGGTGACAAGAAAAGACAACCGTTATGGTTTATACCCAGATGTCCCCCCAAAGCCTCATAGGTGGGGCTTGGTAGAGTGACTGGGTCGTGGGTGTGTGACACTGGATTAGCCCTCTTAGAGGTTAGTGCAGTCCTGGGTGTGGATGATGGATTTACTGAAGAGGGAAGACCACCCCCCCGCCAAGTATGAGTAGCACCAACAAATAGTCACAGAGCCTGTAAGGAAAAAAAGGGAAAGATGAAGGCCATCATGGTGCTTCCTGCCTCCCTTGCCATGAGCTGTTTCTCCTCTGCCCTGTCTCGGAACCAGCCAGCTGTGGACCGAAACCTCTACAACCTATGAGCCCAAATAAACTTCTTTTCAATGCTGTCGGGTATTATGTCTCAGCAATAAGGCAGTAACTAAGACAACTGTAATATATATTTAATTTTCTAAATAAATTAATTTTTCAATAAGTAAGGTGTTTGATTGGTACATCTGAAATGGATTGCTATGTGTAGAGGTTTAAAATAGAGCACGGCACTCTGCTCTTACCCATATGGGACGAGTGAGCAGAGGCTCCCGGAACTTGGCACAGGCCTGGCCCTCGAAGCAAATTACTCCAGGCTTCATCCCAAGGCAGCTGTGTTAGGTAACAAAGGAGCCAACGAAGTGAGGTGATCCCTGGGTTGGGGTACATGGGTTTTCTAACTCGATCGCATTTGGTAACACAGTCTAAATGGCTTAGTGTAGGTCATGCTGGGAACCTTATGGCTATGGCCAACGAGGGGGCTGGAGTGGGAAACGCTGACTCCTCGGAGAGCATCCTTTTATACCCCCTCCCATGAGAACTACTGAATTGTTGGATGAGAAATCCCTTATTGGCTCCCAGCGTCACATAGCCAATGACTTGAGGACTTCCTACTTCCTAAACGTTCCACCACTTCCCCACACCCCCACCCGGGGGATGAAGCTTATAACACATAACCTTTGGAGGCCTCTTAAGTCGTACTCTTACCACAACAGTAACTTACGTTACTCTTCTCCATCACTGTTTCAGTCACACTGGCCACTTCTTGATAATCTAACGTGTAAGCTTATTTTGATCTCAGGGCTTTGTACTTAACTTTCTGTTCTCCCTGGAGGGCTCTCCTCTAAGACATTTGATTTTTTTCACCATTTAATTCCAAGTCCAGAGTTCACTCCTTTGCAAATATTTCCTTGCCCAGGGGACTTCCGGGAAGATGGCGACCAGGTGAGCAGCAAAGGAGCGATCCTCCTTGATAAATACCACCAGCTCGAGACAGACTTGGCGAGCATGAATGCCGGGACCTCGGCTGGGAAGATCAAACTGAACATGTTTCTCTGAGCTGCAAGGGGAGATGCGGTAGGGTGGCCCAAGCTGCCGTGGCAAGACGCGGGAAAACCCCAGACGCTGGGAGCCAGAGAAGCTCCGTGAGGGGAGGGGCTTGGCTGGGTCCGAGCGCCCTGGGAGCACAGCCAGCTCGGTCCCCCCCGCCTCCCGAGCCGGCGCAGCTTTCTGGTGACTCCCGACAGAGATCTGCTTCTTAGCAGCAGCAACGCCCGGCAGTCTCACATTTCGCGTGCATCGGGCAGGCGGCGCAGCCTAGACCCTTGGCAGCCTGCGGTCCGTGGCCAGGGCGGCGCGAGCAGCATAGGAGCGGAGCACCCTGCTCCCTCCCCCAGACCCGGAGAGCGTGAGGAAACAAGTGGCTGCGAGCGGCGGATCCCGAGCATAGCACAAAAAACTGGCACCTTGGAACCTTCCTGCCTGCAGGGACTCCGAAAACTGGTGAGCTATCTGCGCTCGCGACCAGATCACCGAGTGGGGGAAGAGATCCATCCCTATACCTGCAGGGAACCCTGGGAGGGCGGGGGAGCGGTCGTACACACCTCACCCAGGTCTCTCGCTAGGGAGTAGCTAACCAACATCTGTACAGCCTTTTAAGCGGAACTCTCAGCAGAAAGCCTAAGGGACATTCCCCCAAAGAAAAGTCATTGGAGCAGCCTCTGCAGCAGACCTTTGCCTGCTGAACTGCCTGGGGAATCTATTGCTCAATATTTTGAATCTGATACCCAAAGAAGGGAAGACAGAAGAACAAATCTCAGCAGAAAGCTTAAGGGACATTCTCCCAAAGAGAAGGAATCATTGGAGCAGCCTTTGCAGCAGATCTCCACCTGCTGAACTGCCTGTGGAATTTATAGCTCCACATTTTGAATCTGATACCCAAAAATGGGAAAACAGAGGAACAAAACTCAGTCTCAAAGCTCAACCCCACCCAGAACAAGTTTTGAATGTGAGGATACAGGGGAACC